>CM055128.1:9990834-10270372 GCA_029206835.1 Rana muscosa
GTACCTTGGTCCGTAAGCAGTTCTTTACAAATACCCACCCGGCTAAAAACAAGAGATAGCTCTTTGGCTATGGTTTTGGCCGAGGTATTTCGGAGAGGGATCGCTTCTGGATAACGGGTGGCATAGTCCATTATAACTAATATGTACTGGTGCCCCCTAGCGGACTTGATTATAGGACCTACCAAATCCATTGCGATCCTCTCAAACGGGACCTCAATGATGGGTAGAGGGACCAGCGGGCTACGGAAATGTGGCATCGGGGCCGACCTCTGACACACAGGGCAGGAGGAACAATAATTTTCTATGTCCTTCATCACCCCAGGCCAATAGAATCTCTGTAATACCCTCTCTCGGGTTTTCTCTGTCCCCAGATGACCTCCAAGAATGTGCCCATGGGCCAACTCCAACACCAACTTCCTGTAAGGTTTGGGCACCACAAGCTGCTCAACGGTTTCTTCTGCCCTTTTTGCCACCCGATACAGTAGGTCCTTCTCTACGCTGAAGTATGGGTAAGTGCAGGCATTATCTGGGTTCACTAACTCGCCATCTATTTCCACTACGTTTTCCCGTGCCTTTATTAGGGCGGGGTCTTTTAACTGTTCTGTGGCAAAATTTTCCCTGTGAACCTCAAGATCAGAAAACTCCACAGACGGTAGGTTTTCGTCTGAGGAGGTGGGCTCCTCTCCAGTTTCTTGAGTCTCGCCTGCCAATACTGACAAGGGAAATTCTGGAGAGTCCTCACCACTCTCAGAGGAGTTCTGGCTATCACCTTCCTGGTACATAGGGGCACCAGTGGGGGGCTCAGGATCATCCCACAGTTCCCAGAACTTCGGAAAATCCCTTCCCACAATGGCATCATGCGGTAATTGAGATACTAACCCCACTGGATGAGAGAGGGTACCTTTGGGGGTCTTGAAACACACTGTAGTCACTGGATACTCTCGGGTGTCCCCATGCACACAAATAACAGCTACCTTGCTATTCCCAGAGACCTCTGTTTTAACTAATTCAGCCTTTATCAGGGTCACAAGGCTACCTGAATCCAGTAATACCACAACATTTCTACCATTAATACACATTTTGCATAAATGTTTCTCAGTTCCCCGAATGGCAGTGCATGCGACTGTCGCACACAGCGACTGACGTCTGTCCGTCAGAAAGTCACATTGCATGGGTTCCTCCACAACCGGGCAATTTGCTGCAATATGTCCCGCTTGCCGGCAGCGGTAGCAAACAATCCTTTTGGCTGCCTCTTGAGCCCCCGACTTCCCAGGCTGTTCTCGCCAAACCCTGGGCAGAGCTCCCACCCTCTCACTCTCTCCACCCTCACCCCTTGGAATCATCTTATCCGCCCCTGGGGATGGTCTGGTCTTAGGGTGGAAAGTCCGAGAGTCTCTGGAAGAGGCCGTCAGGTTCTCTGCAGCCAAGTATCTCTCTACACGATCCACAAGTTTACCGGCCGTTTCTGGGTCTCCATGGCTTACCCACTTTTGAATGGCGGTAGGAAGAGCTCTCAAGAAACGATCCATCACAACACGTTCCACAATCTCCGGTGCGGACAAAGTCTCTGGCTGTAGCCACTTCCTGCTCAGGTGAATGAGATCATACATTTTAGACCTGGGGGGTTTTCCAAGCTGGAAAGTCCAGTTATGCACACGCTGAGCCCGGACAGCCAGGGTGACACCCAGCCTTGCCAATATTTCAGCTTTTAGCATCACATAGTCTTTTGCTTGGTCAGGCTCTAGGTCATAGTAAGCTTTCTGCGATTCACCAGTTAACAGAGGAGCCACCAGTCCAGGCCACTGCTCCTCAGGCCACTTTTCTCTTTCAGCAGTCCTTTCAAATGTGGTCAAAAATACCTCTGGATCATCCTCTCCAGTCATTTTTGTCAATAAACGACTCACCCCAAAGGACGCGGTATTAGTGGGACGGCTTTCCTCACTGGTCTGCGGACGTTGCTGCATTACTGCTTCCATCTGTTGTTGTAGTCTCTGCTCTTGCTTCTGTAACAGGTCTATGAAGCGGGCCTCAGACTGCTGCTGGGCTTGTTGCTGGGCTGCGAAGCTCTTTTGCAAACCTGCATTTGTCTGCTGTTGATTGGCATTTGCTAGAGCCAGCTGTTTCAGTATCTCCTCCATGCTGGCTTAAAAAAAACTGCCACTGGTTCTCCACCAACTGTGAGGGGGTTAGCTCGGTAGCGGGTGTGTGTGACCCCCTGGATGGGCTCCCCACACAAAAACAGGCCCAGCAGACGGAGGTTGTGGTTTTCAAGATCAAAAGGTGCGGTTTATTTCTCTATTTACAGTGACAAAAACACAGCAAAGCAAAAAGAAACATAAACAAAATAAACCCTGGTCAGCTTGACCTCTGACTAAACATGCAGGTTTCCCTAACTAACAACTGGGATCAGCCTGGTGCTGTCCTAGTCCCTAAGTCCCTGGTTTAGTAAATGTCCAAACAAATAGCCACACAGGCTTTGTCTCACCGCACAGGGGTTCACTCTCCCTAGACAGTCCACACAGGTCTGGTTCCAGGCATGAGCAAACACCTAATGAAGCTGGGAGTTTTTATAGAGGCCTTAAACGAGCTGACAAGCTTCAGCTGGTCTCATCAACTCCCTGCCTGCACGACGCCCAGCACTCTCCCTAGAGGTATGAATCATCCATGAGCCCACTAGCCTCAGCTGGGCTTCATCAACTCTCTCCCTAGTTGTATAAGTCGGCATAAAGCCTGAATCTGGGAGAAATATACCTACCCCCCTGGATGCAACCAGGTGACTTTACCTTCCTGCTGTCACAATATATATATATATATATATATATATATATATATATATATATATATATATATATATATATATATATATATATATGTGTGCGTGTGTGTGTGTAGTGTATCTATATATATTTATTTATACATTTTTTTATTATTCATTTGTCATGCCCTACCCCACCCCAGAACTATAAATATTTTTATTGGGGCATTAAAAAAAGTAGAAGAAAAAAATATATATATTAAATTTATATTTATGAAATGTGTGTGTGTATATATATATATATATATATATATTTAAAAAAAAAATTCTCCTATGACTCGTTATGCCCTACCCCCCAACTTTATATCTTCATATATGGATATGATTACCATATATCTGTATGTAAAGATATATAAAAAAAAGTGTATATCTATCTATATAGATATTTAGATCTAGATCTAGATAGATATATATATATATATATATATATATATATATATATATATATATTATTTATATATACACACACACACACACACACACACACACACACACACACAGTACATAAGTCAAAGGAGAGAGAAAAAAAAAATATATATATATATATATTGTTTTTTTTCCTCCCCTTGACTCGTTATGCCCATATATATATATATATATATATATATATATATATATATATATATATATATATATATATATATAACATATAAAATAGTTTTTTCTTTTTTTTTCTTTCGATTGTTATGCCCTCCCCCCACAACTTTATATATATAAATAAATCAACAAGAGAGAAGAAATAAAAAAATATATACCGTACATACTCGAGTATAAGCCGAGTTTTTCAGCACATTTTTTTGTGCTGAAAATGCCCCCCTCGGCTTATACTCGAGTCACCGTTTTGCGCCTGATCTCCCGGATTTTGGGGACCCGGTACTGGCCCAAACTTGGCACACATATAGCCCCCCTCTTTCTCTACAATTGTGCAAAGTTTGTTGTCCGGGGGACCTACGGCCGGGGAGCACTGATTTTTCAAAGCCGGGCACCCCTTCCATTTTTCCAGTGACTTTGGGGACCCTGTACCGGCTGGTCGTAGGTCCCCTGGACCCGAAACTTGGCACACATGTAGCCCCATTTCTCCTCTACAAGTGTGCAAAGTTTGTTATGTGAGGGACCTACGGCCGGGGAGCACCGATTTTTCAAAGCCGAGCACCCCTTCCATAAATTCCCATGGTAAACGTCAGTCTAGGCATGGGCACAGTGAGGCATGCAGATGGACACCCTAGGCTTATATTTGAGTCAATACGTTTTCCCAGTTTTTTGGGGGTAAAATTAGGTGCCTTGGCTTATATTCGGGTCGGCTTATACTCGAGTATAATAGGATTTTTATAACCGCTTACCTGTAAAATCCTTTTCTTGGAGTACATCACGGGACACAGAGCGACATAGTCATTACCAATGGGTTATATAGATACCGTCAGGTGCTGGCACTGGTAACTTCCAAAACCGGAAGTACCCTCCCCTATATAAGCCCCTCCCATCCGGGAGCACCTCAGTTTTGTAGCAAAGCAATAAGTGTCCCTAAAGAGGGGCGGGAGCTCTGTGTCCCGTGATGTACTCCAAGAAAAGGATTTTACAGGTAAGCTGTTCTAAAAATCCTATTTTCTTTCTCGTACATCACGGGACACAGAGCGACATAGTCATTACTAATGGGATGTCCTAAAGCAATGCCAAATGAGGGGGGGGATACACCATATATAAGCTGAGCGCTATCAGACATGAGGATCTTTTGCGGCCTGCAACACACTGCGCCCAAAGGCGACATCCTCCTGACTTCTAACGTCCACCTGGTAGAACCTAGTAAACGTGTGTACTGAAGACCATGTTGCGGCCTTACAGATTTGAGCCAGGGAGGCCTGGTGATGCACTGCCCATGAAGTTCCAACTGCTCTCGTGGAGTGCGCTCTAACTTTGAACGGAGGCGGTCTCCTTCTCAAACCATAAGCTTGCATTATGACCTGTCGAATCCACTTGGCTAAAGTAGATTTTGACGCTGCCTGACCCTTTCTGGGGCCTTCCGGCAGAATAAACAAAGTATCCGTTCTGCGAATCTGAGCAGTGGCTTTTAGATAAGCTTTAACTGCTCTTACTACATCCAAAGAATGAAATAACTTTTCCTCTACCGAAGTAGGTTTGGGGAAAAAAGAAGGAAGAACCACATCTTGGTTCAAATGAAACCTCGATACCACCTTAGGAAGAAAGGCTGGATGAGGACGTAACACTACTCTGTCCTTATGGATAACCAGATATGGCTCCTTACAGGACATAGCTGCTAATTCCGACACTCTTTTAGCCGAACAAATGGTTACTAGAAAAATCAATTTCCTGGTGAGAAGCACCAAGGAAATATGCTGTAATGGTTCAAATGGTTGTTTCTGTAGAACCGACAGAACCAAGTTTAGATCCCATGGACATATGGGAATATTAACCGGAGGACTAATACGCATCACTCCTTGTATAAAGGCTTTGACTAGTGAATGCGAAGCCAAGGGCCTTTGAAAAAATATTGACAAGGCCGAAATCTGACCCTTGATAGTACTCAAGGCAAGCTTCCTATCTACAGCCCATTCTAGGAAGTCCAGAATCCTACCTATTACGTATTTACGTGGATGCCATTTTTTGGCCTCACACCAGGCGATGTACGCCTTCCAAATTCTATAGTAGATCTGCCTGGATACCGGCTTCCTGGCATTGATCATGGTAGATACCACAGGATTAGAGAGCCCTCTCTTTTTTAGAATGTGGGCTTTCATAGCCAGGCCGTCAAACCTAGGGCTGGTAAGGAAGGGTGGTATATCGGTCCTTGCAAAAGCAGGTCCGGACGACGTGGGAGAGTCCAAGGACTCCCCACTGACATTTTACAATCTCCGCGTACCACGCTCTTCGGGGCCACGCTGGAGCCACCAGAATCACTGGTTTCTTTTCTACCCTGATTCTGCGGAGTAATCGAGGTAACCATTGTGGCGGTGTGAATGCATATATCAGCTTGAACTGATCCCAAGGGAACACTAGGGCATCCGAGCCACAAGCTAGGGGATCCCTTGTCTGAGAGACAAACCTGTCCACCTTTGCATTGAATCTGGATGCTAGAAGGTCTACATCCGATGTTCCCCACCGCTGACATATTGTCCAGAAAACCTCGGGGTGAAGGGACCCTTCCTCTGGGCATAATTGCTGGCGACTTAGAAAGTCCGCCTTCCAATTCTCCACTCCTGGAATGAATACCGCAGATATGGCTGGGACATATCTTTCTGCCCATTTCAGGATGTAATTTACTTCCCTCTGGGCTGCACGACTCCTGGTGCCCCCCTGATGATTGATATATGCCACTGCTGTGGCATTGTCTGATTGAATTCTGACAGGGGACCCTTGGAGTTTGGATGTCCATGCTACTAGGGCATACCGGGCTGCTCGTATCTCTAAGAGATTGATGGGCAGGGCCTTTTCTGCATCCGACCATCTGCCCTGGAGAGACCATTGCTCCAGTACTGCTCCCCAGCCTATAAGGCTGGCATCTGTAGTGACCACCTTCCAAGAAATCGGACTGAAGGATTTCCCTTTTTCCAGATTCTGGGGAACCAACCACCAACGGAGGCTCTTGCGAACGGAAGGGGACAAGGACATTGTAAGTCTAGGGCCTGAACTGTTTTGTTCCAGGCTGACAGTATGGCCCCTTGCAAATTCCTTGAATGGAATTGACCGTAGGGTACTGCTTCGAATGATGCCACCATTTTTCCCAGCAGCCTCATGCACAGGCGTATGGACGGCTGTCTTTTTTGTACCCACTAAGTGGATCAAATCTTTCAAAGACAACACCTTTCCTCGAGGCAAGAATATTTTTCTCTGGCCTGAATCCAACCTTAGCCCCAAGTATTCCAGACTTTTGACTGGTTTTTAGGGCTGACTTGTCTCGGTTGATAATCCAACCGTGAGATTCCAGATACTTGATTGTCTTGTGAACGACCACGTCTAGTTTTTTCACTGAGTGGTCTATCAGCAACAATTCATCTAGATATGCCATTATCATTACACCTTGTGTTTTTAGATTGGCCAATAAAGGGCCAGAATTTTTGTAAACACTCGTGGTGCTGTGGCCAAACCGAAGGGTAAGGCTCTGCTGAAAATGGCGCCCTTCTACTGCAAAGCGCAGAAATTTTTGGTGGACTGGAAAGATGGAATGTGCAAATAAGCATCTTTGATGTCGATCGCGGCTAACCAATCCTCCCCTTGTAGGGCAGTGGCCACCGCGGATCGACTCCATCGGAAAGTCCTGATATACAGGAATTTGTATAGCCCTTTTAGAATTAATATGGGCCTCCCGTCCGCGTTTGCTTCGGGACTGTAAAGAGGTTTGAGTAAAACCCGAACCCTCATTCTTCCAGAGGAACCTCCATAATTACTCCTTGGAGTAATAGTTGTTCTAGTGCCAACAGGAGGGACTCTCTCTTCCGGGGATCCCTTGGCACGTTTGACCTCAAAAATGGGAAGGAGGAGAGTCTTTTAACTCCAAACTGTATCCCCCACATACTGCGGAGAGCACCTATCTGTCTTGATCGTGTCCCGCCCGGTCTCTTGCGAACAACTGGAGTCCTCCCCCCACCCGACTGAGTGGGGGACCCTTCATGAATTTAACTTTGGGGGAGGTTTTGTACCTCCCCTGACCCAGGGTTTCTCATTACCCTGCTATTGTCCCTGTTTTTTACCCCCGGGAATTGACCGAGGAGGCCGTCGGAACTGTTACACAGCCGATGCCCCAGGGACTGGAGAAGCAGGCCTCTTAAAGAGGGACCTCTAACTCTGTTTTTAACCGGCAAGAGCGTATTTTTACCGCTGGAAATTTTCTGGATATATTTGTCCAGGTTTTCCCTGAATAAGCGTTCACCATGAAATGGGACGCTAACCAGCCATTCTTTACAGGGAGCTTCAGCAGACCAGTTTTTGAGCCATAGAAGCCTACGCATATGTACTATAGACAGCGTAAGGCGGGAGGCCTGATGGACTGAATCCTTTATGGCGTCAACCGCAAAGCATAAGGCTCTAGGTAGATCATCTAGGGCAAGGGCCTGCTGATCTGTCAAGTCCCTCAAGACCTGTTTCAACTGATCCTTCCCTGCTTAGCAGACCCCAATAGCTGCTACTGCTGGTTGTGTCACCAAGCTTGCTGTAGAAAGAAGCAGACTTTCATAAGGACTCCAATCTTTTATCTATTGGGTTCTTGAACATTTGGACATTATCCACTGGACATGTCAGTGATTTATATATACAAGAGATGGCTGCGTCCACTGTAGGGACCTTCCATTTTTTTTTTTTTTTTGATGAACGTATCCTCCATGGGATAGACCACCGGAAATCTCTTGGGGGAATAAATATTTTCTCAGGATGTTCCCAATCCTGGTAAATAAGCCCTTTCAGTAAAGGGTGAAGTGGAAAAGAACAGACAGTCTGGGGGCTTCTAGCGACCCCAACGAGGATACAGTAGTGGTTGATGGTTCCGCAAGGTGCATTTTTAAATGCTGATCGGACCATGTTAGTCAGAGACTGAACCCATAATCTTTCAGCTTGAGATGCTGAGAAAAGGTTCCCCCACTGTTGATTCCTCTATAACAGAATCAACCTCATCCTGATCCCCTTCAGGCAGGTCGATCCCTGTATGGGACTGTTGCTCTGCTAACAGGCACTCTGAAGGAGGAGACGGAGATCGGGCGTGCTTTCCCTGACAGGGAGGCAGTGATTGACAATCTCTCTCTAACCTCCCAGAGCTGAGGAAAAAACCTCCTCTGTTACATACACAGGAGCAGGTGACTGAGGACAGCCACAGTACCAAGTACCCCTGCGGGGTCTCTATGGTCACTTACCTCTGAACTTCAGGGGAGACTGGTGCAGCAGAAGTATGCCCAAGATCCTCAGAGCCCGATGAGACCCCCTTCGCTTCCTGGAAGATTCAGTTCCGGAGCTTCTGGACGGCATATTCCTAAGCCTAAAGCTGAGGTATTCCAGCCGTAATACACCACTTTTACTGAGAATAGTCTAGCACAATTGCTGCTATATCACAGTTGGTGTCTACTAATGTGCCTTTCTAGGGGATGCCTGTATCAACCGCTTGCTGTATGCCTTTAAATGTTGCCAGCTCTGTCTCTGTACTTCATAGCCAGCTCACCACACAAAATTGTGGTTTTTAACATGCTGGGATGCCCGCACATGCGCAGAAGCGCTGCGACGCGCACAGAGCGTCATCCCCCAGGCTCCGCCCCCTTTCCCGGCTCACCTCTATATATAGAGGCGCGTGCACGCGCGCGGCCACGTGCGCCTTCGGCGCTAATTTCGAAAAATGGAAACTAGGGACAAGAGCCAGGGCCCCTCTTTGCCGCAGGCCGGGGGATGGACGAGCACTGCAACATGGCAGAGGAAGCAGTTTCCCATAAGAGAACTCACCATCTGCCTGGACTTGCTCTGCTGAGAAGAAACTAGTCCACATGACAAGAAAACATTCCACAGCGGCCTCTAGAGGACAAACACAGGTACCGCAGTCTAATATATTAAATATATATATATATATATATATATATAAAAAAAATTTATTTTTTTTTTTTTCTTGACCACCATTAAAAATTATTACATTTTTTTAGTAGTTACAGGCATGCACAGAATTTTGCGGGAATACCATTAGGTAACAGACAGAAAGACAAATTAGGCTTGGGGGTCCCCCAATAGAACCAAGTTCCTGGGGGCCCCCACTTACCTGTTCCCCGCCGCAGGACTTTGTTTGGTCCACAAAAGCCCAAACTTCACCTATCACGGCAGGCATTGTAATCAAACCTTCAGGGACCGGGTTCCCAAGGATTCCACTCCCCTGGACCTGTATAGCACCCTGCACAGAAAACATCTTGGTCGTGGGTATGACCAGAGCTCTGGATCCCAGGGTCCAGCTCTCCTAAGAGAAGCATTACAGGCAAAACCTTGCTCTTCTCTGCAAGGCCCGGGTACCGACCGTTTAGCTATGAAGCTTTTTTGGTCGGATCCGGAATAGCTTACTGAGGCCCAAAAGAACCTGTACGCAAGCTCAGTGAAAAACACATGTTTCTTCTTGGCCAACACCTTAGACACTGGCAAAAAACTGAGGTGCTCCCGGATGGGAGGGGCTTATATAGGGGAGGGTACTTCCGGTTTTGGAAGTTGCCAGTGCCAGCACCTGACGGTATCTATATAACCCATTAGTAATGACTATGTCGCTCTGTGTCCCGTGATGTACGAGAAAGAAATACAGTGTGTGTGTGTGTGTATATATATATATAAAATCGATTTTTTTTTCATCCCCATGGCTATATATATATAGATATTATGTATATAAAGGGGGGAATAACAATTCAAGGAAAAAAAACAATTATATATATATATATATATATATATACGGTATATATTTTCCTTTTTTTTTTCTTTTGACGTGTTCTGATCTCTTCCTCACCCTTTTTTTTTTTTCCTATATCCTTAAAAAAAAGAAAGGAAATGCCTATAGACTATCCATCACCTATGTTGGTGTTTATAGGTCACATAAAATATTGTATTTGTGGTTATGAGAACACGGGAAGCTTCTGTTTCTCCCGCGGACGCGGCTTCCTCATTTAAAGCCCATAAACGCGAACACGTTTTTATAGTCGTTTGAAAACTTGACACCACTTTGCAGACAGAAGAAAAATACGTATAAAAGAACCGCAAAGTGTGCGTTTCCCTAAATGTTTTTTTTTTTTTTTTTTTTCTCTGCCCTGCCGAGGTGACGGCAAGCGATGGTGCCATGAAACGCGGCTCAGAGCGGGCGGATGAATTGTGGTGTTTTTACTGCGAGCGCCAGAACGCCGCTGAATATTCATTTTATATCGCAATGTAAACACGCCGCCGTAAAAGAGATGTACTCCACGCCGTTCCATTAGCGTTAGGCCGTTCTATAATCGGATTACGCCGCTTTAATTATTGCGGGGTTTTTTTTATGTCCAGATTGATGAAGCGCTTCTCCGTTTTTAAATCAAATTACCGGCAGCTTGAGGATGGATGCGGTGCAGATGTTGCCGGATCGGCGCAGCTTTGTAGTGGAGGACTTTGGACCATAGAGACTCGGCCTGGGATTAGACCCCCACCCCCACCTGAAATAGGGAATGAGCGGAGTCCTGCTTTAGGGACACAGGGATAGGCTGATGTACGGGTGGTAAGGACGGTTGTCCCTCTGGCCTGCGCAGTCATTGCTTTACGGCGGGCACTACCCACGCCAGGGGTGACGCTCATCTCCAGTTGGGACTTCTAGTGGGGACAGAAGATCAGGATCTGCTCCTTGCTAGACACGCACATTCAGATATTGAGTTTTTAGATGGGATTTCCCAGAGCAGAAACATTTACTGAGTGTGAAGGTCGGCCTGGCAGGATATAAACTGAAAGCGTATCTAAACCCAAAACCAAAAATCTATATTAATGCAGCTTACCAGTCCTTAGATGTGGTGGCTGCATTAGTTTTCTTTTCACCTGGTGATCCTGTCAGTAACACACTTCCTAGAGCCTGGGAGTGACAACGCTCACTTACTGTACTGCATGGAGGAGGAGCAGCGTTGTCCCCTTAGGATAGAATTACAGAACGTTTCCCCTTTTCTCCTCATCTCCATCACATAGGGGGAGGTGTTCTGTAGTTTAGCTGATAAGGCTCTGTGGGATTTTGGTTCACAGGAGCATTGGTGCTCACTATATTTCTGGCAGGATCGACCAAGACCAGGATCGATCAAGTATTTTTTGCACTTATTGAACAGATGTGATATTGAGCACTTAGTGAAAAAGGTCGCAGATCGCCCGACGTGTTTCGTCCCACTCACCTGGGCTTAGTCATAGACATCCTATGACTAGGCTCCAGTGGGTGAGACGAAAGGCATCAGGCGTTGTGGCTTCTTGGTGGAGACAGGTAGGCGCTGAGCCTGCTCCATTCTCTTGTGTCGCGCTGGCTGGTCGAGAGAACGGCATCCTCTTTCACGAACTGCATACGTTGCTATGGATGAGCACACCGGGCCTTCCTGCACCCCCCTCATTTCTGGGGTTCACGGGTGGCTTTGAGTGGTGCCCCAAGTCTATATTGATGAGCACTGTCACTGATAGATTTAAAAAACCAGAACAGAAGCAAATGAGAGAAGTCCAATTGATATAGTTCTGATTCACACCAGAATCGCACAGGAGTGCAGTTCTTGTTCCTGTGTGATCCCTGCTGCTTGCAAATCGCACTGGAACGCACAAAAAGTGCGGGGATCGAACCTGACACAGAAGAAAATGACCATATCGGCTGCACACCTCTGCAAACCCCAGGCAAGAAAGTGTGACAGCCTCCAGCCAGGCCACGCCCACAACGCATTTCACTCTGCTTAGCAATGGGCGGAGCGAAATGTGTTAGGGGCGTGGCCTGGCTTTGTGGTTTGAAGAGATGTGCAGCTCATAAGGACATTTTTTGTCCCGGTCTGGTGCCGGGATGAGCTCCGTCCCAGCCAGCCTGCCCCCGCAGTCAGGGCCGACTTGGTAGCATTATGGGCCCCTGGGCAATGTAATGCTCTGGGGCCCCTACCAGCCTGCCCCAATTTATGCACCTACTCTCAAAAATGAAAAAGCAGCAGCAGTAGTAAGATGCGGTGCCTCTGGGATTCTTTCTTAACGTCTGCAAAGCGCTGGAAGAGCAACGGAAACCTCAAAAGAGAATGTAGACGGGGGAGAAATGTCATTCCCATTGTAGATTTAGCCCTGTGATGGGCGGCTGCTGTACACACAGCCCAGATTCTTAGACGCTGCTGGAGATACGGCCATCCCGGGACAGCTTAGTACAGTGACTTTCCCGGACATGACCATCCCGGGACAGCTTAGTACAGTGACTGTCCCGGATACGACCATCCCGGGACAGCTTAGTACAGTGACTGTCCCGGACATGACCATCCCGGGACAGCTTAGTACAGTGACTGTCCCGGATACGACCATCCCGGGACAGCTTAGTACAGTGACTGTCCCGGATACGACCATCCCGGGACAGCTTAGTACAGTGACTGTCCCGGACATGACCATCCCGGGACAGTTTAGTACAGTGACTGTCCCGGACATGACTATCCCGGGACAGCTTAGTACAGTGACTGTCCCGGACATGACCATCCCGGGACAGCTTAGTACAGTGACTGTCCCGGACATGACCATCCCGGGACAGTTTAGTACAGTGACTGTCCCGGACATGACCATCCCAGGACAGCTTAGTACAGTGACTGTCCCGGATACGACCATCCCGGGACAGCTTAGTACAGTGACTGTCCCGGACATGACCATCCCGGGACAGCTTAGTACAGTGACTGTCCCGGATACGACCATCCCGGGACAGCTTAGTACAGTGACTGTCCCGGATACGACCATCCCGGGACAGCTTAGTACAGTGACTGTCCCGGACATGACCATCCCGGGACAGCTTAGTACAGTGACTGTCCCGGACATGACCATCCCGGGACAGTTTAGTACAGTGACTGTCCCGGACATGACCATCCCGGGACAGTTTAGTACAGTGACTGTCCCGGACATGACCATCCCGGGACAGTTTAGTACAGTGACTGTCCCGGACATGACCATCCCGGGACAGCTTAGTACAGTGACTGTCCCGGATACGACCATCCCGGGACAGCTTAGTACAGTGACTGTCCCGGACATGACCATCCCGGGACAGTTTAGTACAGTGACTGTCCCGGACATGACCATCCCGGGACAGTTTAGTACAGTGACTGTCCCGGATACGACCATCCCGGGACAGTTTAGTACAGTGACTGTCCCGGATACGACCATCCCGGGACAGTTTAGTACAGTGACTGTCCCGGACATGACCATCCCGGGACAGTTTAGTACAGTGACTGTCCCGGACATGATCATCCCAGGACAGCTTAGTACAGTGACTGTCCCGGATACGACCATCCCGGGACAGTTTAGTACAGTGACTGTCCCGGACATGACCATCCCAGGACAGCTTAGTACAGTGACTGTCCCGGATACGACCATTCCGGGACAGTTTAGTACAGTGACTGTCCCGGACATGACCATCCCGGGACAGCTTAGTACAGTGACTGTCCCGGACACGACCATTCCGGGACAGTTTAGTACAGTGACTGTCCCGGACATGACCATCCCGGGACAGCTTAGTACAGTGACTGTCCCGGATACGACCATCCCGGGACAGCTTAGTACAGTGACTGTCCCGGACATGACCATCCCGGGACAGCTTAGTACAGTGACTGTCCCGGATACGACCATCCCGGGACAGCTTAGTACAGTGACTGTCCCGGATACGACCATCCCGGGACAGCTTAGTACAGTGACTGTCCCGGACATGACCATCCCGGGACAGTTTAGTACAGTGACTGTCCCGGACATGACCATCCCAGGACAGCTTAGTACAGTGACTGTCCCGGATACGACCATCCCGGGACAGCTTAGTACAGTGACTGTCCCGGACATGACCATCCCGGGACAGCTTAGTACAGTGACTGTCCCGGATACGACCATCCCGGGACAGCTTAGTACAGTGACTGTCCCGGATACGACCATCCCGGGACAGCTTAGTACAGTGACTGTCCCGGACATGACCATCCCGGGACAGCTTAGTACAGTGACTGTCCCGGACATGACCATCCCGGGACAGTTTAGTACAGTGACTGTCCCGGACATGACCATCCCGGGACAGTTTAGTACAGTGACTGTCCCGGACATGACCATCCCGGGACAGTTTAGTACAGTGACTGTCCCGGACATGACCATCCCGGGACAGCTTAGTACAGTGACTGTCCCGGATACGACCATCCCGGGACAGCTTAGTACAGTGACTGTCCCGGACATGACCATCCCGGGACAGTTTAGTACAGTGACTGTCCCGGACATGACCATCCCGGGACAGTTTAGTACAGTGACTGTCCCGGATACGACCATCCCGGGACAGTTTAGTACAGTGACTGTCCCGGATACGACCATCCCGGGACAGTTTAGTACAGTGACTGTCCCGGACATGACCATCCCGGGACAGTTTAGTACAGTGACTGTCCCGGACATGACCATCCCAGGACAGCTTAGTACAGTGACTGTCCCGGATACGACCATCCCGGGACAGTTTAGTACAGTGACTGTCCCGGACATGACCATCCCAGGACAGCTTAGTACAGTGACTGTCCCGGATACGACCATTCCGGGACAGTTTAGTACAGTGACTGTCCCGGACATGACCATCCCGGGACAGCTTAGTACAGTGACTGTCCCGGACACGACCATTCCGGGACAGTTTAGTACAGTGACTGTCCCGGACATGACCATCCCGGGACAGCTTAGTACAGTGACTGTCCCGGATACGACCATCCCGGGACAGCTTAGTACAGTGACTGTCCCGGACATGACCATCCCGGGACAGCTTAGTACAGTGACTGTCCCGGATACGACCATTCCGGGACAGCTTAGTACAGTGACTGTCCCGGACATGACCATCCCGGGACAGTTTAGTACAGTGACTGTCCCGGATACGACCATTCCGGGACAGCTTAGTACAGTGACTGTCCCGGATACGACCATCCCGGGACAACCTAGTACAGTGACTGTCCCGGATACGACCATCCCGGGACAACCTAGTACAGTGACTGTCCCGGATACGACCATCCCGGGACAGCTTAGTACAGTGACTGTCCCGGACATGACCATCCCGGGACAGTTTAGTACAGTGACTGTCCCGGACATGACCATCCCGGGACAGCTTAGTACAGTGACTGTCCCGGATACGACCATTCCGGGACAGCTTAGTACAGTGACTGTCCCGGACATGACCATCCCGGGACAGCTTAGTACAGTGACTGTCCCGGATACCACCATCCCGGGACAACTAAGTACAGTGACTGTCCCGGACATGACCATCCCGGGACAGCTTAGTACAGTGACTGTCCCGGACATGACCATCCCGGGACAGCTTAGTACAGTGACTGTCCCGGACATGACCATCCAGGGACAGCTTAGTACAGTGACTGTCCCGGACGTGACCATCCCGGGACAGCTTAGTACAGTGACTGTCCCGGACGTGACCATCCCGGGACAGCTTAGTACAGTGACTGTTCCGGACGTGACCATCCCGGGACAGCTTAGTACAGTGACTGTCCCGGATACGACCATCCCGGGACAGCTTAGTACAGTGACTGTCCCGGACATGACCATCCCGGGACAGCTTAGTACAGTGACTGTCCCGAACATGACCATCCAGGGACAGCTTAGTACAGTGACTGTTCCAGACGTGACCATCCCGGGACAGCTTAGTACAGTGACTGTCCCGGACGTGACCATCCCGGGACAGCTTAGTACAGTGACTGTCCCGGATACGACCATCCCGGGACAGCTTAGTACAGTGACTGTTCCGGACGTGACCATCCCGGGACAGCTTAGTACAGTGACTGTCCCGGATACGACCATCCTGGGACAGCTTAGTACAGTGACTGTCCCGGACATGACCATCCAGGGACAGCTTAGTACAGTGACTGTTCCAGACGTGACCATCCCGGGACAGCTTATTACTCTAATAGCAATCATGGGGTATTGTTTACTCCCACTGATTCCAGGACATTTAACTTCACAGAAATAAAGTTTTTATAGCGCATGTTCAAAATAGAATAGTCTCAGAATGACTTAAAGTGGACAAGATGGAGTTTCCCTGATAATCACGTTTGTATCGCAAAGAGCCGCGTAATCACTGATTGGCCGCTCGGCTCTGACCGCTCGGCTCGCTGCGATGGTCTGAGGAAATTCACTTTCTAAACCCCCCACAACCCCACTGTAAATCTTTTCACACATTGATGTAAAGAACAATAGAGCTGTAGAGGGTGAGAGCTCTGTCAATACAAGGAGGGCCATATAACCCCCCCCCCCCACAAAGAGGCATTAGGACAATTAAATGGCCATATTATGTCACTAATTGTCACATTCAGCTCCTTCTCCAGGCTGCCTCTCAGCAAGACGTCCTTCTCACTTCAAGAGGCTGAATGGGTCTCCTTTGTCACCCTCTCCACCCCCACCCCCCCCCCAGGACACCCTATTCTAACTCTTTACTTTCATCCATGGCTCCAGAGCGCCCCCTCTATGTGCGGCACATACACTGCAGCTAAGGGAGGCAGAAAACTGGAAGCAATACCCCGGCATGGTCCACTGAAGGTCCTCATGGCAAAAATAATACATAGACATCAAGGTTTCTAAAGAATGTAGTACACCCAGGGCCGCCATCAGGAATTTTTGGGCCCCTTACACAGCTTCAGGCATGGGCCCCTGGAGCAGTGGAGAACCAGAGGAGAACCACGAATTGAGAAGTGGGGTTGTGGTCGGGGGGCCTCTGCCATCCAGGGCCCTGGGGACCTCTGGGCCCCTTACAAAAAAATAAAAAATTATAAAAAAAGGGGGGTTGCCATCTGGGGCCCTGGGGACCTCTGGGCCCTTTACAAAAAATAAATAAATAAATAAATAAAAATTATATATAAAAAAAAGGGGAGGTTGCCATCCGGGGCCCTGGGGACCTCTGGGGCCCTTACAAAAAAATAAATAAAAAAAAAAAAAAATTTATAAAAAAAGGGGGGTTGCCATCTGGGGACCTCTGGGCCCCTGGGGGCCTTACAAAAAAAAAAATGTAAAAAAAAAAAATTATAAAAAAAAAAAAAAAAAAGGGGGGATTGCCATTCGGGCCCCTTACAGGTGTACTGCCTGTACCCCCCTGATGGCGGCCCTGAGTACACCTATACAGTACACATACATATAGTTTGTTTCAGATTATTCCAATGTAAAATAATAACGGATAAATGTGCTGGAAAAACCTTTTCTGAATCGCTCTGCAGCCAGATCTGGGAGGAAGTTGAGAATGTTTGGCCAGTAGACTAGAAACATTTTTGGCCCAACTTCAACTCAACAAAGTAAGAACATGCGGCAAGGACGGGTGGAACAAAATCTGCCCAAGCTATGGGGTCACCATGGCTTCCCCTTTTATACATTTAGAAATGTCTTTTTTGGACCTGCCAAAGAGTTTTATAAAACGTGTCCAATTGTCATTTCCCCAGAAGATGAGCCGATGTCGGACATGACTGCCCACGTCTCCTTCCTCTCTACCCCTAAACATGGTCCATCAAGGGACCAAACAGATAGAGACCATGGCTGAACGTTATAGTGATGTTTGGATAATGTCCATCATCAATGCAGGGCTAGGACAAGGGGTGGGCAGGAGGGGCGGCTGCCATGGGCATTCTATTATGTGAGATGGGAGGGGGGGGCACCGCAAAGAGATTGGGGAGGAGGGGATTTGTGCTGGGAGCGAGGATTTGAGGGGCGGCAGGGGGGTCAGAATTGTTCTAGGAAGGGAAAGTTGGGGGGGGGGGTGCTAGGAGTGGTGATTTGAGGGGATTTGGGAAGAGGATTTATGCTCCGAGGGGGGGGGGGTTTGTGCTAGAAGAGGTGATATGGCAGAGGGGGGAGAGAATTTTTGCTAAAAGGGGAACATTTGGGGGGGGGGGGGGGATTTGTGCTAGGAGAGGAAATTGGGGGGGAGGGGGTGCTGGGAGGGGGGATTTTGAGTGGTGGGTGAGGATTTTTGATCAGAGGGGAAATTTGAGGGGTCAAGGATTTGTACTAGAAGGGGTGATTTTTTATTATTTGGGGGGGGGGGTGTAAATTGTTCTGGGGGATTTGGGGAGAGAGAGGATTTGAGCTGGGAAGAAGGAGCAAAGATTTGTGCTGGGAGGGGATATTTCCTCTGGGGGGCAGGTTTGTACTGGGGGGGGTTTATGCTTGTTGAGGAATACCTGCATATTAGTGTTTGGTTTTATTTGGGGGGGGGTTTGCTGACACATAATGCTCATACATCTTGGGGGGCACAGTTTGGTATGTTTGCACTGGTCTCTAGTGTATGGAAACCATGGCTTCTATGGAGTAGGGCTTGGGACCCAACCAGACTGTATAACCAGAGAGGTCCAGGTGAGATGGGAGTAGAGGAATCAGAAAGCCCTCCAACCAGATCAGTGGTAAAGCCTTCGAAGGCTGGCCATAGATGGACTGAAACTTGTTTAGTTCAGCAGGGGGGGGGGGTTCCATCCAAAATGTGTGTGTGTGTGTGTGTGTGTGTATATATATGGAGGAATCTGTTCTGGCCGAATGACACCTTCGATGGTGTTAGTTGGAGGAATGGTGCCCCTTCATTGGTGTTTGTTGAAGGAATGGTGCCCCTTCATTGGTATTAGTTGGAGGAATGGTGCCCCTTCGTTGGTGTTAGTTGGAGGAATGGTGCCCCTTCATTGGTATTAGTTGGAGGAATGGTGCCCCTTCGTTGGTGTTAGTTGGAGAAATGGAGCCCCTTCGTTGGTGTTAGTTGGAGGAATGGTGCCCCTTCATTGGTATTAGTTGGAGGAATGGTGCCCCTTCGTTGGTGTTAGTTGGAGGAATGGTGCCCCTTCATTGGTATTAGTTGGAGGAATGGTGCCCCTTCATTGGTGTTAGTTGGAGGAATGGTGCCCCTTCGTTGGTGTTAGTTGGAGGAATGGTGCCCCTTCGTTGGTGTTAGTTGGAGGAATGGTGCCCCTTCGTTGGTGTTAGTTGGAGGAATGGTGCCCCTTCGTTGGTGTTAGTTGGAGGAATGGTGCCCCTTCGTTGGTGTTAGTTGGAGGAATGGTGCCCGTTCGTTGGTGTTAGTTGGAGGAATGGTGCCCCATCGTTGGTGTTTGGAGAAATGGTACCCCATGGTTGGTGTTGTTTGGAGGAATGGTGCCTCATTGTTGGTGTCAGTTGGAAGAATGGTGCCCCATCATTGGGGTCAGTGGGTCAAATAGAGGCAAGCAAAGGGACACACCTGGCCCCCGGTCCACAGCTTGAAGACCACTTGGCATAGACAATATTGGGATGTTGTTGAGCATTATTGAGGTGTGACCGGAGACATGGACCAGAAGGTATCACCATATCCCACAAATCACACCCTCTTGTATTCTATCAGAATGGCCTCCCTTTATTGCTGTGCAAACTGTAGGTGCGATATAAATCCTGTATTATAATAATCTAAAACACAGAAGGTGTCAGTCCTGATTTCGGGATGGAGGGAAGAGCCATGCAAATCATTTTTTTTTTTTTTTGTCCTTGGGACCAACTTTCCATCCAGGACCAATGATGACCGACACGTCCTTCTACATCCAGACTTCAGAGAGACTATGAGGCCAATCTGTGTAATAAATCCTCACTTTGTAGATAATGCGAGGCGATCGGTACAATCCGTCCACAAACACAAAGACTGAATTGTAAGAGTTTCTATTTGAAGGACCTGATTCCTTGAGTCCAGTTTATTTTCTTTACCCTCTCATTGTTTCCTCTTCTTGTCTGTAGTGTTTGTCCCCCGGGGGTCCCTCGCTGTTTGTTTCTGCTGTGAAGTGCTGTGTACACAGACGGGGCCCTCCCAGGACAGCCTGAGCCCTGACCAAGATGGCCGCCCTCTTGCTCACTACACTTTTTTTGAATGGGCTGCGGTAGGTGAGCCGGGACAGGGGGCTCCATATGGAGAAATAAAGAAGGATTTGTATTATCTGAAAGGTGTTAATGGGCCTTCTAGGGGCAATGCAGGTATGAGCGGTGCCATCGCACACGCCATCCGGTGCAGCCAGATGAGAAGGGGACACGTCTGCTGAGTGACGCTCACACAATGCCGAGCAGCTGGGCTGGAAGAGGTCATCGTATATGGGCGACGCTCGTGGTTCAATGGCGCTTTTAACTCCTCACCTGCCTGCGTAGCATGTAGAGGGTACATATGGACAAAGCATGCAGGTCATGCCATGTAAAGCATTCTGCAAGTGTTTCATATACATATTTATATCTATCTAATCATCATCATCATCCTCATCATCCTCATCAACCTCATCAACCTCCTCATCATCATCATCATCATCATCATCCTCCTCATCCTCATCATCAACCTCATCATCCTCATCATCATCATCCTCATCATCATCATCATCCTCCTCATCATCATCCTCATCATCATCATCCTCATCAACCTCATCATCATCCTCATCCTCCTCCTCCTCCTCATGCTCATCATCATCATCCTCATCCTCATCATACTCCTCATCATCCTCATCAACCTCATCATCATCATCATCCTCATCATCATCATCATCCTCATCATCATCCTCCTCATCATCAACCTCATCATCCTCATCATCCTCATCATCCTCATCATCCTCATCCTCATCATCCTCATCCTCATCATCCTCATCAACCTCATCATCATCATCATCCTCCTCCTCATCATCATCATCATCATCATCCTCCTCCTCCTCATGCTCATCATCATCATCCTCATCATACTCCTCATCCTCATCATCAACCTCATCATCATCATCCTCATCCTCCTCATCATCATCATCATCCTCCTCATCATCCTCATCCTCATCATCCTCCTCATCCTCCTCATCATCATCCTCCTCATCAACCTCATCATCATCATCCTCCTCATCCTCATCATCAACCTCATCATCCTCATCATCATCATCCTCCTCATCATCATCATCATCATCATCCTCCTCCTCCTCATGCTCATCATCATCATCCTCATCATACTCCTCATCCTCATCATCAACCTCATCATCATCATCCTCATCCTCATCATCCTCCTCATCCTCCTCATCATCATCCTCCTCATCAACCTCATCATCATCATCCTCCTCATCATCAACCTCATCATCCTCATCATCATCATCCTCATCATCATCCTCATCATCCTCATCAACCTCATCATCCTCATCATCATCATCCTCATCATCATCCTCATCATCCTCATCAACCTCATCATCATCATCCTCCTCATCCTCATCATCATCATCCTCATCATCATCATCCTCATCAACCTCATCATCATCCTCCTCCTCCTCATGCTCATCATCATCCTCATCCTCATCAACCTCATCATCATCATCATCCTCATCCTCATCATACTCCTCATCCTCATCATCAACCTCCTCCTCATCCTCCTCATCATCATCATCATCCTCCTCATCATCCTCCTCATCCTCCTCATCATCATCATCCTCATCAACCTCATCATCCTCATCCTCCTCATCCTCCTCATCCTCATCATCATCATCCTCATCATACCCCTCATCATCATCATCCTCATCAACCTCATCATCATCATCCTCATCATCATCCTCCTCATCATCCTCATCCTCATCCTCATCATACTCCTCATCCTCATCATCAACCTCATCATCCTCCTCCTCATCATCATTATCATCATCATCATCATCAACCTCATCATCATCATCATTCTCATCATCCTCATCATCATCATCCTCATCATCATCCTCATCATCCTCATCATCATCCTCATCCTCATCATCCTCATCATCCTCCTCATCCTCATCATCATCATCCTCAACCTCATCATCCTCATCTTCCTCATCATCATCCTCCTCATCATCATCCTCCTCATCATCATCATCATCCTCATCATCAACCTCATCAACCTCATCATCCTCATCATCATCCTCATCATCATCAACCTCATCATCAACCTCATCATCAACCTCATCCTCATCATCCTCCTCCTCATCATCCTCATCCTCATCCTCATCATCCTCATCATCCTCATCATCCTCATCATCATCATCATCATCATCATCATCATCATCATCATCCTCATCATCCTCATCATCCTCATCCTCATCATCCTCATCATCCTCATCCTCATCATCCTCATCATCCTCAACCTCATCATCCTCATCCTCCTCCTCATCATCAACCTCATCCTCATACTCCTCATACTCATCAACCTCATCATCCTCAACCTCATCCTCAACCTCATCCTCAACCTCATCCTCAAACTCATCCTCATCATCATCATCATCATCATCATCATCCTCATCATCCTCATCATCCTCCTCATCATCCTCATCATCCTCATCCTCATCATCCTCATCATCCTCATCCTCATCATCCTCATCCTCATCATCCTCATCCTCATCATCCTCATCCTCATCATCCTCATCATCATCCTCAACCTCATCATCCTCATCCTCCTCCTCATCATCAACCTCATACTCATCAACCTCATCATCCTCAACCTCATCATCCTCAACCTCATCCTCAACCTCATCCTCAAACTCATCCTCAACCTCATCCTCAACCTCATCCTCAACCTCATCCTCAAACTCATCCTCAACCTCATCCTCAACCTCATCCTCAAACTCATCCTCAACCTCATCCTCAACCTCATCCTCAACCTCATCCTCAACCTCATCCTCAACCTCATCCTCAACCTCATCCTCAAACTCATCCTCAACCTCATCCTCAAACTCATCCTCAAACTCATCCTCAACCTCATCCTCAAACTCATCCTCAAACTCATCCTCATCATCATCCTCCTCCTCCTCTTTTCAATTTATTACACTCCATCACAAGAAGTGGTGCTGTTGGCTTCTGATTTCTTTGCACTTCAAGTTACAAGTACACTATATTACCAAAAGTATTGGGACGCCTGCCTTTGCACACACATGAACATTAACCCCTTCCATCCCAGTGTCATTTATACAGTGACAGTGCATTTTTTAAAGCACTGATCACTCTATTAGTGTCACTGGTCCCCAAAAAGCGTCACTTAGTGTCAGATTTGTCCGCCGCAATGTCGCAGTCCTGCTAAAAATCGCTGATTGCCGCCATTACTAGGAAAAACAATAAAAAAATTAAAAGTCTATAAATATTTCCCATAGTTTTTAGACGCGATAACTTTTGCGCAAACCAATCAGTATACGCTTATTGGGATTTTTTTTTTTTTTTTTACCAAAAATATGTAGCAGAATACATATTGGCCTAAACAGATGAAGAAATTTTGTTTTTGTTTTTTTATTGGATATGTTTTATAGCAGAAAGTAAAAAACATTGGAGCGCCAACCACTGGACACAAGGACAGGATAGCACAGGACACATGGGGTGCCAACCACTGGACACAAGGACAGGATAGCACAGGACACATGGAGCGCCAACCACTGGACACAAGGACAGGATAGCACAGGACACATGGGGTGCCAACCACTGGACACAAGGAAAGGATAGCACAGAACACATGGAGCGCCAACCACTGGACACAAGGACAGGATAGCACATGGGGTGCCAACCACTGGACACAAGGACAGGATAGCACAGGACACATGGGGTGCCAACCACTGGACACAAGGAAAGGATAGCACAGAACACATGGAGCGCCAACCACTGGACACAAGGACAGGATAGCACATGGGGTGCCAACCACTGGACACAAGGACAGGATAGCACAGGACACATGGGGTGCCAACCACTGGACACAAGGAAAGGATAGCACAGAACACATGGAGCGCCAACCACTGGACACAAGGACAGGATAGCACATGGGGTGCCAACCACTGGACACAAGGACAGGATAGCACATGGGGTGCCAACCACTGGACACAAGGACAGGATAGCACAGGACACATGGGGTGCCAACCACTGGACACAAGGACAGGATAGCACAGGACACATGGGGTGCCAACCACTGGACACAAGGACAGGATAGCACAGAACACATGGAGCGCCAACCACTGGACACAAGGACAGGATAGCACATGGGGTGCCAACCACTGGACACAAGGACAGGATAGCACATGGGGTGCCAACCACTGGACACAAGGACAGGATAGCACAGGACACATGGGGCGCCAACCACTGGACACAAGGACAGGATAGCACAGGACACATGGGGTGCCAACCACTGGACACAAGGACAGGATAGCACAGGACACATGGATCGCCAACCACTGGACACAGTGAGAGGCCACCACCAGACTTGGGAACAGATTACTACAGGACACACGGAGCGCCAGCCACTGGACTGTGTGGCAGGTTACTAGTGAATGCTGGGTAAGACCCAGTACACCTACAATGTGGAACATACAGTTTCTGTGGGATTCTCAATGCAGAGTGTCCATCATCTAAACAACATCCACCGATACAGCCAGAAATTCACCGGGGACTGTCATTCCTTTGTTTCAATGCTTTGAGTCAATGACTTGGAACAAGTTTGCAGAAAAGTAATTCTGATTTTTCGAATCTGCACATTTTTTCTGGTCTAAAGACTTGAAAGTATTAAAGCTAATGGGTCAGCAACGAATCTTCTCAGGGTATTATATATATATATATATATACTGTATATATACACTTTGTATACGAGAGATTTTTTGGGTGTGTGTGATTTTATCTTCACGTGTCTTTCCATTTGGAGGTCCTGTTCTGCTTCTAATTTGCTGCGCGGCCGGACTGCCAAGTTCTGTACTGAGCAGCTGTTGGAAAGGTGCTCAGTATAATGGCCTTTTCCAAATATTCCTGACAGTGTTTTCTGTAAACCCTTATGACCCAGCCGGATACAGGCCACCCCTTCCCCTGGTGAGCTCCTCGGCTCCTCAGTGGAGTAATGTAAACCTGATTCTCTTGACCAATCACATTCCACTGGGATTGGCAAAGAGTAGTCCAGAGGATCTGATCGCCGATAAGATGGCGGAGCCCACCCACTGTGTGGCCTGACCCCCCCCCCCCCTCTTACATCTGTGACCTTGTATGATCTGTGCCCTGCTCTCTAGTGTCTCCTCTCTCCTGCCTCAGTCTTTTCTACTCATTTCCAATATGAGCTTCACTAAGCTGAACTGTAACATCGCCATATAAAATATAGTCTAGTAAAGTATTCTTTTATATTCTTTTATATTGTGCTGACAGATTCATCAGTTGTTGCTGCAAAGGAGCTTGCACTCTAGTACACATACCCCTTAGGTTAGGGTGACCAGACATCCCCGGTTTCCAGGGACAGTCCCCGGATTGAGGACACTGTCCCCGGACCAAGTTTGTCCCCAGTTTTGTCCCTGAATTGTATTTGAACAGGGGCTGGGACCATTTCAAAGACAGTTAGAGCAGAATAAAAAAAAAAAATCTGAATTGCACACCCCAGACGCTCCTACTAGGTTAGGGGGGTGTATTTTTTTCCATTATCTGTGCCCCTTTCTGATGATCATGTGCTGGTCGGAGCGGAGGGAATATTTCTTCAGTTTCGGGCGCATGCCCATTCAGCTCCGTTCGCATGTTCTTCTGCCTTGGCTCAAGTCCCGGCCAGCCGCCTGCCTGCTTATCTCCTTGCCTTCCCTTGTGGAGTGATCTTCCTCCGCTTCCCACCCAGTAGTAGCCGGGGCCCCAAAAGTAAGACTTGACAGGCTGTGAGGCGGGCGGCAGTGGCGACGGCCAGAGAGTCGCTGATTTCCACCATTACTAGTAAAAAAATAAAAATATGTCCCCGGATTTCATTAAAAAAATCTGGTCACCTTACCTTAGGTGCCAAAAATAAAGCATTATTAAACCCCAAAACATAGGTGTGCGCAGCCTATTGCATTAGGGTGTGCACCCCAAATCTCAAACACGCATGCCTTTCTTTACAGAGGTGATGAGCGGACAATTTAAATGTATCATAATAATGCAATGATCGGCGGTGTGCTGTAATGAAGGGCTACCAAACAGAATCGGCCAAGCTAAGGCTGGACCAACTACAGGTGGCCCGATTGTTGGCCATGGGATACTGCACCCCCCTGCTATTTCAAAAAAAATGGTCATGCCCAAGTTCTGCCACAATTCTAAGGTGGCATTTCATGGATACAGAAGCTGCTCAGAGTTGCCGCACAACTGGGAAAGGAGGTGAACTGTTACTATTCGGCCGTACAATCACACAAAACTGCAACTGTCACTTTGTTAGGAAAGACAGACTCAAAAAATGAACGCAAACGCTAAATTCACGCCAACTGCTGATTTGATCTGCGGTTGAGGTTTGGTGTCACATGGAGGAAATTACATTTGTAGTATAGAAGGTCTGTACTGCGCTATGGCTGTGAGGGCCGACACTCAGCAGGACTATGCAGAGGGGGGGCTTTATCCTGCCAGTTCACCCCTGAGGACGGTTAACACATGAAGTCCATCGCTCAGCAGCCGGGACACATCTGTTTGGCTTCTTGTCGCCACACCAGGGCCATTAACATCACAATGGGCCTTCGCTTGTGTCCTATATGGCAGGTCAGGGAGGACAAGGGGGTGACCTGGCGGGTGAACTGGCCGGGTTCAGCGGCGTGTCAGCAGATGTGTTAACATCAGACGATTAATAGGCAGTTGCAATAGATGATGCTGAGGGTAGTTAGATATTCATACATAACATAGCATGCCCAGATCTCAAATCCCAACATCCCAACCTTATAACAATTTTACCTACCATACTCTTATGTTTAATCACCATTCTCACCTCATTTATGTTTACCGGATGCCCTGAAAGGACGCTGTTGCATACAAAACAAAATGGCTACTGAAATTGACTTAATTGAATTATAAATGATAATTGTGTACAGTGCGAATAAAAATAGAAGAGTATGCAGGGAAATAAAATTTTCATCCTACTTAATGCCAGAATCTTATTTAATATTATATCTAAAAAAAAAATCGGATTTAAAGGGGGAAAAAACACATCTCGGTGATGTCACTGGTCTCTAGTGATGGATAGGCTGTGTTCTCATGAATATGAAGGGTCTCGGTGATGTCACTGGTCCCTAGTGATAGGATAGGCTGTGTTCTCATGAATATGAAGAGTCTTGTGATGTCACTGGTCTCTAGTGATTGGATAGGTTGTGTTCTCATGAATATGAAGGGTCTCTGTGATGTCACTGGTCTCTAGTGATGGATAGTCTGCCTTCTCATGAATATGAAGGGTCTCGGTGATGTCACTGGTCTCTATTGATGGATAGGCTGTGTTCTCATGAATATGAAGGGTCTCGGTGATGTCATTGGTCTCTAGTGATTGGATAGGCTGTGTTCTCATGAATATGAAGAGTCTCGGTGATGTCACTGGTCTCTAGTGATTGGATAGGCTGCGTTCTCATGAATATGAAGGGTCTCAGTGATGTCACTGGTCTCTAGTGATGGATAAGCTGTGTTCCCATGAATGTGAAGGGTCTCAGTGATGTCACTGGTCTCTAGTGAATGGATAGGCTATGTTCTCATGAATATGAAGAGTCTCGGTGATGTCACTGGTCTCTAGTGATTGGATAGGCTGCGTTCTCATGAATATGAAGGGTCTCAGTGATGTCACTGGTCTCTAGTGATGGATAAGCTGTGTTCCCATGAATGTGAAGGGTCTCAGTGATGTCACTGGTCTCTAGTGAATGGATAGGCTATGTTCTCATGAATATGAAGGGTCTCAGTGATGTCACTGGTCTCTAGTGATTGAATAGGCTGTGTTCTCATGAATATGAAGGGTCTCAGTGATGTCACTGGTCTCTAGTGATTGGATAGGCTGTGTTCCCATGAATATGAAGAGTCTCGGTGATGTCACTGGTCTCTAGTGAATGGATAGGCTGTGTTCTCATGAATATGAAGAGTCTCGGTGATGTCACTGTCTCTAGTGAATGGATAGGCTGTGTTCTCATGAATATGAAGGGTCTCAGTGATGTCACTGGTCTCTAGTGATTGGATAGGCTGCGTTCTCATGAATATGAAGGGTCTCAGTGATGTCACTGGTCTCTAGTGATTGGATAGGCTGTGTTCTCATGAATATGAAGGGTCTCAGTGATGTCACTGGTCTCTAGTGATTGGATAGGCTGTGTTCTCATGAATATGAAGAGTCTCGGTGATGTCACTGGTCTCTAGTGATTGGATAGGCTGTGTTCTCATGAATATGAAGGGTCTCAGTGATGTCACTGGTCTCTAGTGATTGGATAGGCTGTGTTCTCATGAATATGAAGAGTCGCGGTGATGTCACTGTCTCTAGTGATTGGATAGGCTGTGTTCTCATGAATATGAAGGGTCTCAGTGATGTCACTGGTCTCTATTGATGGATAGGCTGTGTTCTCATGAATATGAAGGGTCTCAGTGATGTCACTGGTCTCTAGTGAATTGATATTCTGCATTGTTTCTCATTGTAAGTGATTGGTACCCTGGCAAGTAGCAACATTCATAAATGCCAATGTTGGACAATGCATCCTTGTTAGTTGATGTAATGTGTAGCATGCCTGTTGCTTGTGCTCAGTGGACCATCCTGTTTTCCATTAGCACAGTTACTATCCATACTCCACTGACTTTCTTGGCATGTGAGCATGGCAGCTGAGGATGCTGGGGGCACGCTGGCACACTAATACGAATGTATCTGGACACAACACCTCCTTTTAATGCCGTGACCTGAGGGCCTTTACATGGACCCTGATGGAGGTGATTTCCGGAGCCACCTTCCACACCTTGCGGAAAGAATTCCGGCAAAGAGCCAAATCCCACGCTGATGCCTCAGATTAGTATAATGGGGGCTGATGGTCACTTGGAAGAAGAGGATCCAGCAGGAAATATTTAGTGTTTCCTGGATTCAGGATAATGGCACACATTTCCAATAGGCAGTAATGACAGGAAAATGAGTAGCCGGGCACATGTGTGCGATCAGACGTGACAACTCTGCAGACATTACAAACACATGTGGGATTGGTAAAGAAAGACAATACAGCGATTGCAATGTGATTTGTTTTATTTTATTTTGTATCTTTATTGAAAGTAACAGTGTGACGCACATGACAGTATGAAAAGGATACAGAATTCCCAGTGTATAGAGAGCTCCCATTGTACAGAGATTCCAAATATAAAGCAACTTCACCTAGGGGATTCTGGGAGGAACAAGTTTATATTTGTAGCTTTTTTTGTTTAATTATGTATCTAAATCCAAATATAATATATTGCAACTGATTAATACTTAGATGTGGTGACTGCAACAGTTTTTTTCTTCTTTTCATTTTACTTTGGTGATCCTGCCAGTAACAGACTTCCTCTCATCCTAGGGCAGGACTACAGAACACATCCCCTCCTCCTCCTCTTCTTAATCATAATATAGAGGGGTGATGTTCTGCAGTTCACAGAGATAGCTGGAAACAGATAAGTCTGCAGAGGCGTTGTGGGAGATTTACTGAAACTTGAGCAGCTGTGCATGGCAGCCAATCAGCTTCTAACTGCAGCTTGTTCAATTAAAGGGGTTATGCATTAAGGTGAAAAAACACCTTGCAGTGTCCGGCCCCTCAGCCCCCCCGCTTTACTTACCTGAGCCCCGAATTTCAGTGGGCGCGATCCCGCGTTGCTCTCTCCACTGCTTCTCGGCTTTTCATTGGATAGATTGATAGCAGCGCAGCCATTGGCTCCCGCTGCTGTCAATCAAATCCAATGACCCGGGGGCGGGGCCGGGTCATACACTCGGCGGGTATGGACCCTGATTGTATGACACGGGAGTGCACCCGCAAGGTAACCCCCTTGAGAGAGAGCTTCCCAGAGGGGGTTAGCTATTGCGGGGAGGAGCCGCCGTGGGACCCCAGAAGACGAGGATCGGGGCCACTCTGTGCAAAACAAACTGCACAGTGGAGATAAGTATGATATGTTTGTTATTTAAAAAAAAAAGAAGAAGTGAACCATTAGTGTCACTTTAAGCCTTGACAAAGAAGATGGTTCAGCTGGTGAATCTGTACTAGTTCTTAAAATGTGTCTTTTGTGCAGGCAGTATGGAAATAGGGGCATATATGTGAGGCATTGCAGGCTGCTGTCCTCAGAGTTGAGCCAGCTCTGTAGAGAAGACAAGAAAAGAAGGAGAAGAGGAAGCGCCACCTAAGTGCAGCATCACAATGAGAGGTTTATTGCCAATGGTTAATAAATAGATTGTAATTTTTTTAACCATTGGCAATAAACCTCCCACTGTGATGCTGCACTTAGGTGGCGCTTCCTCTTCTCCTTCGTTTCTTCAATTAAGCTTTGACATGGAGCCCCCGTTCACATTGGGCCAATCTGACATGCGATTTGACATGCCAAATAAGAGCCTATTGCTGGCAACGGCACCCTCCGAATTGGTGCTTCGCCAACGTTGCAGCACCGCACTGATTCTCAAAAGTAGTTCCTGGATTACTTTTGGTGACTTTGGGGGCGATTTCAATAGACATCTGTGCCTGAACCCACACAGATGTCTTTCAAATTGCCCGCCAAACTCGCACTGACACACAGGTCTAAAATCATGCGAGTTCAGCTGAACTCACACTATTTCAATCCCACCCCCAGTGTGAACGAGAGCTGAAACCTGGAAGCTGCACCAGGTTTGTCTCAAGTGTCTTGGCAGGATCAACAAGTACTTTATTTTGAACTTATCAAACAGAAGCATTTGGTGGATGCTGGAGTGTCATATTCTATGATCTCACGGGGTCTCCAACAGTGGCATTTTAACTCTGGAGTAGGGATGAGCTTCGTGTTCGACTCGAACATCAGCTGTTCGATGAAGATCGAACGATTTGGGCCGTTCGCGCCAAATTCGAGTGACGCGAACGGCCCACAATGCACTACGCCATCGCAGTGTCATCCAGGCGCTGTGATTGGCCAAGCATGCACTGTGACCCCGCATGCTTGGCCAATCACAGCGCCGGCAGCGAGGAGAGCAATGATTGGCCACAGGCAGGATGCCTGTGGCCAATTATTGCTGAGGGTGTTTAGTACACGCCCCACACTATAAAAGGCCGCCAGCACGGCGGCCTAGTGTAGTGTGTTCCGGAGCAGGGAAAGGGCAGCATAGGCAGGGACAGTGACATTTATTTTTTCTTGCTTAACCTGGATTCCTTTAGTTTAGGGAAAGAGAAGGATAGGTAGGGAGAGTGTCAGTGTGTTTTACTGTGCGAATCCTTGTTTCTAGGGACAGGGAAGGACAGTGAGTGAATTCTCCTTGTGCTATAGTGTGCTTTAAAAAAACATTTTTTCTAGGGACAGAAAACTGTAGGTAGGGAGAGTGTCAGTTTCTTTCACTGTGCAAGTCCTTGTTTCTAGGGACAGGGAAGGACAGTGAGTGAATTCTCCTTGTGCTATAGTGTGCTTTAAAAAAACATTTTTTCTAGGGACAGAAAACTCTAGGTAGGGAGAGTGTCAGTTTCTTTCACTGTGCAAGTCCTTGTTTCTAGGGACAGGGAAGGACAGTGAGTGAATTCTCCTTGTGCTATAGTGTGCTTTAAAAAAACATTTTTTCTAGGGACAGAAAACTCTAGGTAGGGAGAGTGTCAGTTTCTTTCACTGTGCGAGTCCTTGTTTCTAGGGACAAAGAAGGAAAGTGAGGGGAATTCTCCTTGTGCTATAGTGTGCTAAAGCATTCCTCATCAACCATCTTTGAAATCCTTGTTTTTTGGACAGTCAGGGAAATTGTCGTTGTGCTATTCTGTGCAAAAGCAATCATCCTCAACCATATTTAGAAATCCTTAAGTAAAGGGACAGAGAAGGACACCTGAAGGTAGCCCTTATTGCTTTTTTCCCATCTTCCTGCAGGCCATCTATTAGAATGTCTGGAAGGCAAACAAGGAGAGGCAGACAGTCAGGAGGCAATAAAAGAGGGCAAGCAGGCTCTGTGTCTGGGGGCAACAGTGCTGGTCGTGGACGCGGTGCATTGTCATCAGCACATGGCCATGGGACACGCTTGTCCTTGTTTTCGGCAGCTGGACATGTTGAGCCACATCATGCCGAAGACTTGGTAGAGTGGATGACCAAGCCCTCCTCCTCCTCCTCATCCTCTCTCACCCAGGCTCAGGGTACTGGCAAAGCAGCTGCCAAAGCGTCCTCTTCCCTGGTATCAATGTCAGACTCATCATCAGTCACTCCTTCCCTAGACCCACCATGTCCTCCTCCTGAGGAGTCCCCCGAACTGTTTGAGCACAGTGTTGGGTACATGCTCCAGGAGGATGCCCAGCGTTTCGAAGGGTCTGATGATGAAACCCAGCTAGAGGAAGGCAGTAGCGTGAGAGCAGACAGAGGGGATGCTCAAGAAGGACACCAATCTGGCAGTCATGTTCCAGCAGCTGCAGCATACTGCCAGATTGGCTCCAGTGATGAGGAGGGAGGGGATGATGAGGTCACTGACTCCACGTGGGTGCCTAATAGGAGAGAGGAGGGGGAGGAGGATGAGGAGGAGGCACATCTCCAACGAGGCAGGATGCCCTTTGGTGGCCAGCGTAAGGGCAGTACACCGACGGAATCACACCGCAGAGCTCTGCCTGTGCAGGGCGCTGCCTCTGCCCGTCATTCAAAAAGTTCTTTGGTGTGGGCCTTTTTTGAGGCTAGTGCATCAGATCGCACAGCTGCTGTTTGCAACATATGTCTCAAGCGTATATCGCGTGGCCAAAACATCAGCCGCTTGGGTACCACATGCCTGACCAGACATATGTTGACCTGCCATGCAGCTCGTTGGCAAGCCTACCTCAAAGACCCACACCAAAGAACAAAGCGGACCTCTCCTTGCACCGCATCAGCTGGGATCTCCAACCCCACTATAACTTCAGTCCTCTCTGAAACATGCACTGAGAGGAATGAAGGTGTAGAATTAGGTGTGTCACAGCCAAGTACTTGCGCCCACTCTGCTAGCAGTACACCAACGTCCGATTCTAGCAGGCAAATTTCCCTGCCCCAGCTGCTGGACCGTCGAAAGAAGTTCACTCCCAGCCATCCACATGCCCAGCGGTTGAATGCTAGCTTGGCTAAATTGCTAGCGCTTCAACTGCTGCCTTTTCAGTTGGTAGACTCGGCCCCCTTCCGTGAGTTTGTGCAATGTGCGGTTCCTCAGTGGCAGGTTCCCAAACGCCACTTTTTCTCACGGAAGGCGATTCCGGCTCTCTACCGGCATGTGGAAGGCGAGGAGGAGGAGGAGGAGGAGGAGGAGGAGGAGGAGGAGGAGGAGGAGGAGGAGGAGGAGGAGGAGGAGGAGGAGGAGGAGGAGGAGGAGGAGGAGGAGGAGGAGGAGGAGGAGGAGGAGGAGGAGGAGGAGGAGGAGGAGGAGGAGGAGGAGGAGGAGGAGGAGGAGGAGGAGGAGGAGGAGGAGGAGGAGGAGGAGGAGGAGGAGGAGGAGGAGGAGGAGGAGGAGGAGGAGGAGGAGGAGGAGGAGGAGGAGGAGGAGGAGGAGGGAGGAGGAGGAGGAGGAGGAGGAGGAGGAGGAGGAGGAGGAGGAGGAGGAGGAGGAGGAGGAGGAGGAGGAGGAGGAGGAGGAGGAGGAGGAGGAGGAGGAGGAGGAGGAGGAGGAGGAGGAGGAGGAGGAGGAGGAGGAGGAGGAGGAGGAGGAGGAGGAGGAGGAGGAGGAGGAGGAGGAGGAGGAGGAGGAGGAGGAGGAGGAGGAGGAGGAGGAGGAGGAGGAGGAGGAGGAGGAGGAGGAGGAGGAGGAGGAGGAGGAGGAGGAGGAGGAGGAGGAGGAGGAGGGAGGAGGAGGAGGAGGAGGAGGAGGGAGGAGGAGGAGGAGGAGGAGGAGGAGGAGGAGGAGGAGGAGGAGGAGGAGGAGGAGGAGGAGGAGGAGGAGGAGGAGGAGGAGGAGGAGGAGGAGGAGGAGAGGAGGAGGAGGAGGAGGAGGAGGAGGAGGAGGAGGAGGAGGAGGAGGAGGAGGAGGAGGAGGAGGAGGAGGAGGAGGAGGAGGAGGAGGAGGGAGGAGGAGGAGGAGGAGGAGGAGGAGGAGGAGGAGGAGGAGGAGGAGGAGGAGGAGGAGGAGGAGGAGGAGGAGGAGGAGGAGGAGGAGGAGGAGGAGGAGGAGGAGGAGGAGGAGGAGGAGGAGGAGGAGGAGGAGGAGGAGGAGGAGGGAGGAGGAGGGAGGAGGAGGAGGAGGAGGAGGAGGAGGAGGAGGAGGAGGAGGAGGAGGAGGAGGAGGAGGAGGAGGAGGAGGAGGAGGAGGAGGAGGAGGAGAGGAGGAGGAGGAGGAGGAGGAGGAGGAGGAGGAGGAGGAGGAGGAGGAGGAGGAGGAGGAGGAGGTGGAGGAGGAGGAGGAGGAGGAGGAGGAGGAGGAGGAGGAGGAGGAGGAGGAGGAGGAGGAGGAGGAGGAGGAGGAGGAGGAGGAGGAGGAGGAGGAGGAGGAGGAGGAGGAGGAGGAGGAGGAGGAGGAGGAGGAGGAGGAGGAGGAGGAGGAGGAGGAGGAGGAGGAGGAGGAGGAGGAGGAGGAGGAGGAGGAACAACAACAACAACAACTGTCCTGCATCCAGCGGTCTTTCGGAACGCACATTCAGTGCTGCTGGAGGATTTGTCACGGATCACCACCAGCTACCACACACCTGATGCTGATATAACAGACTAATTGATTTTAACATGTCACATCCCTTCAAGACTGATGCTGAGTGCCTGTGCTGTTATGTTGACTGGCTATCCTCCTCCTCCGAGTCCTCAATGATACGATTGATGATGATAGCTTGGAAGATCATTTTTGTTTATGGGTGCCGCCACCAGTGGCTAAGGCCCAATTTTTCAGCCCCTGTTTTACAGGGGCGTGTACTTACAATTTTTTTAGCAATAATTTGCCATAGGGCTCATTGCTGTGCTCCAAGTACAGTATCTGTGAGGAGTTGCAGTGTTGTGCCACCAGTGCCTAAGGCCCAATTTTTCAGCCCCTGTTTAACAGGGGTGTGTCATTACAATTTTTGAAGCAATACTTTGCAACAGGGCTCATTGCTGTGCTCCAAGTACAGTATCTGTGAGGGGTTGTAGTGTTGTGCCACCAGTGCCTAAGGCCCAATTTTTCAGCCCCTGTTCAAAAGGGGCATGTAATTACAATTCTTGATCTAATAATTCACAGCAGGGCCCATTGCTGCGCCCACCAAGAGTAACTGTCAGGGCTTACAGTGTTGTGGCACCAGCACCACCATCAAAGCCCCAATTTTTACTACCACTGTTCAACAATTATATGTAATTAAAATTCCTGATATAATAGTTGACAGCAGGGCGTTCCAGCACCAACCAAGAGTAACTGTGAGTGCTTACAGTGTTGTGCCAACACCAACAACTAAGGGGCCTATTTCTGCAGAGTATATACGGCAGGTCCCTACTTTCAAACATCCAACTTACGAACGACTCCTACTTGCAAACGCAAGAAGACAACAGGAAGTGAGAGGAAATCTACCCCTAGGAAGGAAAATTCTCTCCTGTAAGAATAAATATGGGAGAAAGGTGTCTCCTCTGTACTGATGCTTTATCAGCAATCCTTGTTTCAAGAAAAACACCACATTTCAAAAACAGTTGTCATTGGGACGGAAAGTGAGGTGAAATGTTCTGAACAGGGGCACAGACAGCAAAACAAATGTTACAGGGGTGATAACCCTTATCTATGTTTTCCAAAAAGTTTAAAAATAGATTTTTGGGCTGGAGCTACACTTCAACAATGTACCTGTTCAAAATTACAAACCGATTCTACATAAGAACAAACCTACAGTCCCTGTCTTGTATGCACCGCCTGTATACGGCTGTTCAGAGTATATAGGGCCTTTTTTATTTTATGTGCGGGGTTCCCCTTAATATCCATACAAGACCCAAAGGGGCTGGTAATGGGCTGGGGTAGGGGGGGGGGGTCATGGGGTAGCTATGCCATTTTTCTTAAAGAATTTCATCCATATTACCGGGACCAGACATTACATTAAAGCCGCAAGCAGTTTTAAATGGCTTTTTTTTCCTTTAGAAGTGTCATTTTGTGCAGGGACAGTTCTAAACACGGGAAACACGTTGCACTTCACAGGCATACTTTAGACACCCCCCAGGTACGATATTTAAAGGAATATTTGATTTTTTTTTTCACTTTATGCATCATTAAAATGACTGCTCCCGAAAAACGACCGTTTTTAAAACTTCTTTTTGCATTGATACATGTCCCCTGGTGCACAACCCGGGTTCCCAAACCCTTTTTAGGACAATAACATGCATAATAGTTGTTATAATTAGCACTTTAGAATTCGAACGTTCGCATCCATTGTATTTAATAGGGTTCTAATGTTCGTACGAACTTTCGGTCCGTTCGCGGGTTCTGGTGCGAACCGAACCCGGGGGTGTTCGGCTCATCACTACTCTGGAGTATTTCTGCCATTTTTCTCCTTCACTGATGAGGCTGCACTGATAGGTAACACTGATGAGGCTGCAGTGATAGGTGACACTGATGAGGCTGCAGTGATAGGTGACACTGATGAGGCTGCAGTGATAGGTGACACTGATGAGGCTGCAGTGATAGGTGACACTGAGGAGGCTGCACTGATAGGTGACACTGATGAGGCAGCACTGGTAGGTGACACTGATGAGGCTGCAGTGATAGGTGACACTGAGGAGTGATAGGTGACACTGAGGAGGCTGCAGTGATAGGTGACACTGAGGAGGCTGCACTGATAGGTGACATTGATGAGGCAGCACTGGTAGGTGACACTGATGAGGCTGCAGTGATAGGTGACACTGATGAGGCTGCAGTGATAGGTGACACTGAGGAGGCTGCAGTGATAGGTGACACTGAGGAGGCTGCAGTGATAGGTGACACTGATGAGGCTGCACTGATGGGTGACACTGATGACGCTGCACTGGTGGGAACTGCACTGATAATCAGTGCCCTTGACCCTTTTGCACAAGCCAAGCCCACTATCAGCTCTCTTCTCCTCTCACTGTCAGGACAGGAATGCCGATAACCGGCTTCTGTTCACATTGTGCTCAGCCTGTGATTGGACACAGCTGAGGACGTGGTAAATAGCCGCTGATTTGCTCTTTACCTCAATCAATGATCAGTGTTTTTTTGGTCTACCTTCACATTAATAACACGCTATTTCCAACAATTTTTCTCTTCAAATTTTTTTAATTGTTTTCTTTACTTTAGATAGTCACTTTACCTCTAGTTCATTCTTATTCTCTGGGAGGAGTTCTCCTGGCTTTGAGTCGTGTTCCAAAGTCTAGTACTTGGGTCGCAAAGAACTCTTCTTGTTGGCCAAGAAGCAGTCAGACGTTCCTGTTCCTCTTAGGGCCCCGTGTCAGATCAGTGTTTCTGCTACTGGTGACGAGTCACAAGGGGAAACCACCAATAGAAACGCTCCTTTGCTGGGCCTAAATGCTGTAGAAGTTCAGTCATTAGTTGGGAAGCAAAGAGCAACACTGAGGGAGCCACTCCATAGGAAAAAGGTAAGTGATTTGTTGGTGGTGATGGTCTGACGTGGCCTTCACTCTCTTGTACACTCTGATTGCTTGCTATGGGACACGCATTCTTTTTTTCTTCACATTTATGTATGGGGGCCGGTGTGTTAATCTCCACTGGATTTACAGTCGTCTATGTAGGTCCTCTAAACAGCGGCACGCATGAATGCAACTTCCCATGTCAAAGTAAATTCTCTTCTACCTAGAATGTTTTTTTTGTAGGCAATGGTTGGAAACCAACTTTTTATGTCCTATTGAGAGATTTCCCTTTACTTCCTATTTGAGTTCCAATGTCACTGGAACAGGAAATGGTGGGAAATCTGAAAGAGGCAGAAAGGAAGTTTTCTAAATGGTTCTAACCATTCCTAACCCCATCCAAAGCAGAGGCTAGAGATATACTTGACCCCCAACGAAGTGATCAGAGAATTTGGAATATAAAATGATAGCTTATTCTGGAATCTTCCTGTGAAGATCTGGCGGCACATTAGGATTGCTCTGATGATCTCCTCTGCTCACTGTCACACTGCAAGGAGCTGAGTGCATGAATCCAGAACAATACAACTGGATCTGTTGTACTGAAATGAAATCTATTGATTAGTTGTGAAGTGTTCAAGATGGTGAGTGGAGGAGATTTATTCAGACTCTCCATGTAATGCTATTCAGGCAGGTCCTCGTAGTACAAAGTTGGTATTGTGTGCTTAGCAGACCAGGAGTCTCCACATTTCCTAAACAAAGGGCCATTTTATTGTCCTTCAGATTTCAGGTATTTTGGTATAAGGCAGAGGAATAGTGCCCCACTGTTGGTGTCATTAGGAGAAATGGTGCCCCACTGTTGGTGTCAGTGGGAGAAATGGTGCCCCACTGTTGGTGTCAGTGGGAGAAATGGTGCCCCACTGTTGGTGTCAGTGGGAGAAATGGTGCCCCACTGTTGGTGTCAGTGGGAGAAATGGTGCCCCACTGTTGGTGTCAGTGGGAGAAATGGGGCCCTACTGTTGGTGTCAGTGGGAGAATTGGTGCCCCATTGTTGGTGTCAGTTGGCAGAATAGTGTCTCCTGTCAATGCGAGCAATCGTGCCCCAAGGGCCAGATAAAGGCAGGCAAAGGGCCACAGTTTGGAGACCACTGCTTTGGACTGACAGGCCTGTGCAGAGTAATAAAAGCCTGATTAGTGCTGACCCCTCCCACTCCCACTATAAAGAGGAATATTGGTATCTAAGGTCATATACAGATACAAAATACATGGTTTTCTTATAAATATGTAACTGTATGAGGTCGAAATATCTGTCTGCAGTTCAGTTGTAAAATATAGCCATGGGCAAAAAAAAGTTTTGGAGAGGGATTGGAACCCCTGTCAGGTTTTATTGCGGTCTGTGGCCCCCATTGGGGAGATTCACTCTCTCTATTTGTCCTGTTTACCAATATCATTGAAAGTAAATCCCAAATTTGGGGTTGTCTGCAGAAAAATAATAGCAAGGAAACATTCCATTGGAGAGATTAGTTCTGGTGACCTGGGGGGGCATCCCATAATTTTCAGGGATTTCCTCTCACTTCCTTTGTTGGCTATGGGACAGGAAGTGGAGGGAAATCTCCCCAGTGGGACACAAATGGCAAAAAAACAAAAAACTGACTGGTTATAACGTCCATTTACTTTATCCAAAATGAAAAAGCAAAAAAGTTTTGCCTATACAGTGGAACCTCGGATTGCGAGTTATGGCCCGTACACGCGATCCTTAGTTCTGGTGACCTGGGGGGGCATCCCATAATTTTCAGGGATTTCCTCTCACTTCCTTTGTTGGCTATGGGACAGGAAGTGGAGGGAAATCTCCCCAGTGGGACACAAATGGCAAAAAAACAAAAAACTGACTGGTTATAACGTCCATTTACTTTATCCAAAATGAAAAAGCAAAAAAGTTTTGCCTATACAGTGGAACCTCGGATTGCGAGTTATGGCCCGTACACGCGATCCGAATATCGTACGAAAAATATCGTCCGAGGAAGAATCGTACGATAATCGGATCGTTAGTACAGAGCTTTCGAGAGCCGATTATGACAGTTCATCCGATATTATTTTATCGGACATGCACGAATATTTTCCTCGTACAATTTTCGTTTAGTCAGTATAGTTGTCATCCGAAAATACAATACAAATCCATTACAACACGTGACATCACTTCCCATTTTTTTTTTTCCTGTCGTACGAGAATTTTCGTGACTTTAATAACCTATTCAATTTTACTTGCGACTATTAAGCGAAAAAAGTCGTACGTTAATCGGATTGTGTGTACGGGGCATAAGGCCTCATGTACACGGGACGCTGCTAAACGACGTTCAGAGGCAGTTGGACGCTTTTTTTTTCAACTGCCCCTGAACTCATTCAGTGTTATCCTATGTGTCCAGGTACACCCGGGGTCGTTTTATAGTCATTTCTAGGCAGTTGAGTTTAGAGGCTTTTTTTGGAAAGCAAAAAAAAAAAGTTTAGACGCTGAGTTTAAAGGCATTTCAAGCGCCAAACGCTTCTAAACGTGGCTAAACGCGGTAACCAGCATTTAGCAGCGCTTCGTTTATAGGCGTTTTTCCCCATTTTAAAAAAATAGGATTTTTTACTCACCGTAAAATCCTTTTCTCTGAGTCCATGGACCGACACAGCTTCTCTATTGACAAAGTGGGTATTATCCGTTAATTAGGAGTGACTAGGCAGAAAAACTTGTAAAAAGTGTTGCATCACACCTTCTACAGTACCGCCCAGGGGGCGGACCCTCTGGGTATACCCTCTCAGTCTGCACATCGCAGATCAGTTCGTCAAAAAGCAGTACAAACTTAAAAGGAGGGGTGGGTGCTGTGTCGGTCCATGGACTCAGAGAAAAGGATTTTACGGTGAGTAAAAAATCCTATTTACTCTTTCGTCCATGGACCGACACAGCTTCTCTATTGACAAAGTGGGATGTCCCAAAGCAGTGTCAGAGAAAAAACGAGGGGTGGTAACAGCATAAAAACAAACTTCACCCCAAAACACAAAACAGCACTCCTCCAACGGAGGAGTTGCAACTCTAAACAGCCGCCTGCAAAACCTTGCGGCCGAAAGAGGCATCCGAAGATGCACCTACATCAACTTTGTAGAATTTTGTGAAAGTGTGAGAGGACGACCAAGTCGCCGCTTTACATAGTTGGGAAACAGACGCTTGATGTCGGAAAGCCCAAGAGGCACCTATTGCCCTGGTCGAATGCGCCGTGACAGGAAAGGGGGGCGCCTGACCCTTTAAGGCGTAAGCCTGGATTACTATCTGTCGGATCCACCTAGAGATGGTGGCCGATGAGACTGCTTGGCCCTTCTTGGGACCAGCCACCGAAACAAACAGTGAGTCTGACTTCCGGAACAGGGAAGTAGCAGATATGTATACTCTCAAAGCTCGGACAACGTCCAAGGAATGCAACGCCGACTCCTTAGGATTCGACGGCTGAGGACACAAGGATGGAAGTACAATGTCTTCGTTGAGATGAAAAGCCGAAACGACCTTCGGAAGAAAGGAAGGCTGCGGCCGCAGCACCACCTTATCCTTGTGGAAAATCAAATAGGGAGCCTTGCAGGACAAGGCTGCCAGCTCAGAGACTCGTCTAACTGACGTAACAGCCACCAAAAAGACCACCTTCTGAGAAAGTGTCAACAGGGGAATATCTCTAATATTCTCAAACGGTGCCTTCTGAAGCACCGAGAGGACCAGGTTCAAGTCCCACGGAGGTAACGGGGGGCGGACCGGAGGGGCCACATGTCGAACCCCCTGCACAAATGTACTCACGAGAGAGTGAGTCGCCAGGGGTCGCTGAAAAAAGACAGCCAGGGCAGATATCTGTCCCTTAATCGTACTTAGGGCAAGCCTTTGGTCTACCCCATGCTGTAAAAACAGCAGGATTCTGGAAACCAAATAGGTACGCGGATGCCATTTCATTTCCTCACACATGGAGATGTAGGCCCTCCAAGTGCGGTGATAGACCTTCCTAGAGGACGGTTTCCGAGCACTTCTCATAGTAGAAATTACTGAGTCTGACAGGCCCCGGTCTCTCAGTACCTGGTTCTCAACAGCCATGCCGTTAAAGCCAATGACTGTAAAGCAGGATGGAATATGGGACCTTGCGACAGCAGGTCCTTCCGTAGTGGTAGGCGCCAGGGGACGTCTGCTACCAGACGTACTAGATCGGCGTACCAAGGACGCTGAGGCCAATCTGGAGCGATTAGGATCATTGGAATTCCCTCTGCCTCCACTCTGCGGAGCAGAAGAGGAAGAAGCCTTAAGGGAGGGAAGGCATAGATTAGCCGATACTGGCCCCACGATGCTACCAACGCGTCCGTTGCGTCTGCCCATGGGTCTCTTGACCGGGCCACAAACCTCAATACCTTCCGATTGAGTCGGGAAGCCAGAAGATCTACGTCTGGTGTGCCCCATCTTTGGCAGAGGAGTTGGAACACCTCCGGGTGTAAGAACCATTCTCCCTGGTCCAGCATCTGGCGGCTCAGGTAGTCCGCCTGCCAGTTTTCCACACCCGGAATGTACACGGCCGACAGTGCCGGTACGCTCCTCTCTGCCCACTTCAGGATGCGAGCGATCTCCGATGCTGCAGCTGAGCTTCTTGTTCCTCCTTGATGATTGACATATGCCACTGCTGTGGCGTTGTCTGACTGGATCCTGACTGGACGCCCTTGCAGTCTCTGAGACCATTTGAAGAGGCACAGCTTGATCGCCCGGATCTCCAGGACATTGATCGGCAGGAGGGCTTCCTCTGGGGTCCAGCGACCTTGCGCCGACTGGACACCCCAGACTCCCCCCCAACCTGTAAGGCTGGCGTCCGTCGTGATCACTATCCAGTAAACCGGAAGAAATGACTTCCCGGCCATTAGAGCCGGTGCTGTCAGCCACCATACCAGGGATCTCCTGACTAGGTGGCTCACTCGGACTTGATAATCCAGAGATGAAGGGCATCTGTTCCATCTGGACAGAACTTCCTTCTGTAACACTCGAGTGTGGTATTGAGCATATGGGACCGCCTCGAAGGAGGCTACCATGAGGCCCAACACTCGCATGCAAAAACGGAGTGACGACCAATTCCTGGAAGTCAGCTGCCGTACTGCAGCCCGGAGGGTCTGCAACTTCTCCACAGGGAGGAATACCTTTGCCTCTGAGGAATCCAGAATCAACCCCAGGTACACTAGGCGTTGAGTGGGCACCAATACTGACTTTTGCGTGTTTAGTATCCAACCACAGTCTCGAAGAGTCTGACAGGTAATGGACACGCTTACCTCTAATTCTGAGCTTGAAGGGCCCTTCAGCAGAAGGTCGTCCAAGTAACCTGTGATAGCGATACCCCGCTGTCTTAGAAGTGCCAGAATCGGAGCGAGCACCTTGGTGAACGTCCTGGGTGCTGAGGCAAGGCCAAACGGGAGGGCCACAAACTGGTAGTGGTTCTTCCCGATAGCAAATCGCAGAAACCTCTGGTGTCTGGAGTATATGGGGACATGCAGGTATGCGTCCTTGAAAGTCCCCCGGATGGAGAGCCGTGACTACGGATCGAACCGACTCCATCCAAAATCTTTGTACCTTCACAAAGCAATTGAGGGCTCTGAGATCCAAGATTGGACGAACCCCCTCCTTCTTTGGCACAATGAACAGATTTGAGTAAAAACCCTGACCCCGTTCCTGTTCTGGAACTGGAATAACTACCCCGCGTTCCAGTAGACCCTGGACCGCCCCATACAGGGCCTCCCGACGGGTCGGTAGTAGCTGGAGATTGGAGGTGATGAATCTGTCTGGTGGACAAGAGAGAAATTCTATCTTGTAGCCTGAGGAGATTACTTCGCAAACCCACCTGTCGGAGACTAGAGCAGTCCACTGAGTCGCGAATTTGCGAAGACGTCCCCCCACCCGAGAGCTGGGTGGGGGCGGACCTTCATGTGGACGCAGATTTGTCCACAGGCTTGTTGGGTCTGCGGGACCAAGGACGCTTTTGTCCTTGGGCAGGCGCTTTATCGGCCTGGGGTCTTTTCCCTGTCGCCTTAAGAGGGCGAAAAAACCGCTTACGTGCAGTAAAGGAGGGCCCTTGCCCTTGGCGTGGTCCCCTACCCTTGCTAGTTTGGGGAAGCAAAGTGCTTTTACCTCCTGTAGCATCCTTGATGATGTCATCCAGAGAAGCCCCAAAAAGTCTGTCACCCTTAAAAGGCAGATCCAATAGGGCTTTCTTGGAAGTCTGGTCCGCAGACCAGCCCTTTAGCCAGATCAGGCGGCGTATTGCTACTGCATAAACCGAAGCTCTTGACAGCAGGGGAATAGTATCCATGTCTGACTCGCAGACAAACTTAAGGCCCTGGACCAACTGGTCGGCCAAAGTTATCTCATTAGGAGGAGCATCTCGCTCCTTTAACCCCTGGAGTAGCAATTTTGCCCATTCAGTAAGTGTCTGAGACACTAGGGCCCCCGCCAATGCCGGGCGTACTGCTGAGCCTACCACTGAGTATAGGTAGCGAGCGAGTGCTTCAGCCTTCTTATCCACAGGGTCCTTGAAAACAGGAGCCCCTTCTACTGGAATAGTGGTGGCTCTATTAAGTCTGGACACCGAAGGGTCCACTATAGGGGGAGAGGTCCATATCTTCAGAAAACTCTCCTCAAAGGGGTACCGTACTGCAAACCTCTTTGGGGCTGTAAAGACCCTCAGTGGGTTCTCCCATTCCTTGTATAAGAGTTTGTCAAAATAAGACACACAAGGGAACACCTTAGCAGTGCGGGCAGGTTTACGAAACCCAAAGGGGACTGGAGTATCTGCTACTTCTTCAGTCCTTTCCAACTTTAGCGTATCCCGCACTGCAGTAATAAGGTCAGATACCAAAGCCGTCTCGCGTACTGACCTGGACTTGGAGTCCTCCTCACTGTCCGATCGGTCACGGTCTGCAGTCTCTGATGCATCAGAATCTGGGCCATGAGCCGAAGCTGGACCTGGTTCTGCATCAGAAATATCCCCAGAAGCTTGCAGGGGATGGGGCGTTTATTACCCCCTGTATTCCCGTGTGCTGCTTCCACCCTGGCAGCAAACGCCTCTAGGATTGCCGACATAGCGTCCATAGACACCTCAGGGACACCAGCTGCTAAATCTGGTGTTTCAGGGGAGAAGACATCTGGCTCAGATGCCATGCTGACCACACGCTGACACTCACAGGGCTCCAGGCAAGATATCAATAGGCCACCCTCCTGCGCTGCAGAGATGCTGGGTTACCCAGAGGACTCACCACCCTGGATAGGTACTGCTATGCTGCGCCTATGATGCTGTCCCCTTGCTGCTGTGTCAGTCTGCTTCTTTTATCAGCACTTCCTGTGTGAATTTTCGTGCCAGTGTAATGCACCCTAGAGGCCGGAGGATCTCGCAAAATGGTTGCCAAAACCGTCTGTATGGAAGATAATGGCCGCCGACAGAAGATAGAGGTCAGGCAGCCATAGCCCACAAAAAAGATGGCCGCCGAACGGCAATATCTGCATACAGGGTGGACAAACATGGCCGCCGATCACCTGATAGGGGCCAGTGGGTGTGGCCGAACTACAGGAAGATGGCCGCCAGGCAGTTACAAGAGGCCAAACTTGGCATGGACCACCTCAAAATGGCCGCCGACAGCATGGAGACACAGAAACACAGGTAAGCAAAAATGACATTTCTTTTAAATGTTAGTTACAGCCAGCCCCGCTCCAGTGGGACCCCCTAGGTGACCCCCAGCACCCAGCAACCTTTAGCTAGAAGCCCAGGGAGGAGGGAAAGGCAGGGAGAGAGGGAAGAAAGGGGCCACAACCACTTACTTGATCTCTCCAGGAATGTCCAGCTAAATCACCCAGCCGAGGCAGAGGAGTTTTACTTACCTATCCTGCATGTATTCTGCTGGAAGACATTCCAAACAGATCATCGTCCGCGCACGGAAGGTGACTGTTGGCCAGGCATGCTGTGATTGGACCCAGAAGGGACGATCATATGTATGCCCTGGAGCATGACGCTCACCGGACAGGCTGCTGCGACTCGGCCGTAAGGTCAGCCGAAGCTGAGCGGTCCGATGCAAGCCTTGGAGCGTAAGCTCACCGGCCAGGCTGCTGCGACTCGGCCGTAAGGTCAGCCGAAGCTGAGCGGTCCGATGCAGGCCCTGGAGCGTAGGCTCACCGGCCACCCGTGGAGCGACGGGCATGTCGTGGAAAACCCAGCGCGTAGCTAGGGTCGGCACACGCTCGATGGCCGAAACTGGGGAGACTACAAGGATCGAGGATCCAGCCTGTCACCCAGTCGGCAGTTGATCGAAGATCGCAGGAAACAACAAATGTAGCAAAAAAATAAAAAATATATATATCTTTTTTCCCCGGACCAATGAGCCCGAAGGGAGCCATGTCCTACTCCTTGCTAGACAGAAAAAAACTGATCTGCGATGTGCAGACTGAGAGGGTATACCCAGAGGGTCCGCCCCCTGGGCGGTACTGTAGAAGGTGTGATGCAACACTTTTTACAAGTTTTTCTGCCTAGTCACTCCTAATTAACGGATAATACCCACTTTGTCAATAGAGAAGCTGTGTCGGTCCATGGACGAAAGAGTAAAAATTGTTTTTGCTGAAACGCTTCTAAACGCAAACGCGGCATGTAAACGCGGCAAAACGGATGTTTTAAACGTGGGTTACTATCTGTCACGTTAAATCATTCAGGAGAGGTTGTAAAAACGTCCCGTGTACATGGAGCCTAACGCGGTTTAGTAGCTTTGCAATACGAGCGTTTAAAAAAAAAAATCCTGACTCTCTTTGTGAGCAGGATTCAAGCCTCTGGGGTGTGCAGTACCGCATTTGGCCAGAGGTGTGGGGGCGCTCAGAGCCGCTTGGAGACACTCCGTTCCCGAGCGTCTCTGGCGCCCCCCCCCCCCCACCACCTCTGGCCACATGCGGTACTGCATAGACAAGCAGTGGCTGTGGAACGAATCGTCTGAGTTTCCATTATTTCCTATGGGGAAACTCGTTTTGATATACGAGTGCTTTTGATTACAAGCATTCTTCTGGAACGAATTATACTCGTAATTCAAGGTATTTACTGTATTTCTACTTTTACGTCCCCATTTGTCTTTTACGTTTACAGATTTGTTGGACGGATCCGACTCCAAAGCACCTTCAGCGTCACTTACATTAGAAAGGGAGACGCTTCGTCCGGAGATTCGGATAAAGGTAATGCCTTGAATCCTGAACAGCCCCTCCGCCGCCTAATGTGACACCCAAATCTATATTTTGGGGAGAATCTTTTAGCGTTTTGTGAAGACGGCGACTTTCATTTTAAGTCTCTGCTTTTTCTGTCACTCATGACAACCAATTAGCCTTCCCATAATTCTCCAGACAGCTGATTGGTGGCGGTGATGTAATACAGATAACAATAATTGATGATCGGAGGTGTAGATGTGATTTGAGGGATAAAAGAAGGGCAGATAGTTCTGTATAAACCATACAATCCCCCGGTGATCAGAGATTCGGCACCGTCCAATCCAGTTGGCTCAATCTACTAAACTGTAACAATCGTTATTTGCCATAACATTCTTTATTTTGCAGCAGTACCGATCGTTATTATAAATAACACATTTATTAGAACAGTGAATTGAGCCCATCGCCATAGGAGGAGAGCGGACGGCACGCAGCATGGAAATGCTTCTGAATAAGAAAAGGGGGCGGCCTCTGTAGAGTGAAAGAAAAGTCAGGAGCTTTAATTCCTCAAAGTGTCTGAAATGAGAATTGTCAGTTGTAGGCACATAGCTGCCGATCGTTCTAAGTCAGGGGTAGGCAAACCTGGGGCCCTCCAGCTGTTGTGGAACAACATTTCCCATGAGGCATTGCAAAGCCGGCAGTCACAATTCCTCCCAGAGGCATGATGGGACTTGTAGTTCTGCAACAGCTGGAGGGCCGCAGGTTGCCTACCCCTGATCGAAGTGTTGTATTGCTGGGTGTGCAGAACGTTCTCTTATTTCAGACACTTTAATCAGAATTTGCCGCCTCTAAACTGGATGTAAATAAAATATTTTAGAGCCAGTAAAAAACAATCTGCATTTTTATTCCCATTTCCTCAGATATAGTATGACACAGTGCTAGGCCTCCTTCACATGGGTGTGATTAAAGATTCGTTTTATTAAAATAACAAACCTGTTATCTTTTCCTGCTCTGTCCAATGGTTTTGCACAGGGCGGCCCCGATCCTCCTCTTCTCGGGTCCCCCCACCGGCACTCCATGCGCCTTCTTTTCGACTAGTGCCCCCACGGAAAGCTTCTTTTCAATGGGGGCACCTGTGCATGCTCACTTCCGAGCCGCCCTGTCTATTGATACAGTGGACAGACTTGGCCCCATCCCCCGGTCGGCTCAGCATTTGATTGACAGCAGTGGGCACCAATGGCTCCCGCTGTTATCAATCTGCCCAGGGAAGAAGGAGACGGCGGTGAGAGCTGCTGCACTTGTGAAACATCTCTGGGTTGGATGGGGGGGATTTTGCAGCACAGGTGGTTTATCACCTTAATGCATAAAGGCTTTAGAACCACTTTAAAGGAGAAGTAGGGACAAAGCTCTTTAGTCTGCAGTCCCATGGCCCAGATTCGGCCGACAGCGGGCTGAAGTCCACTGTTGGCTGACATCACAGTCTGAGCTCCAGCAGCTGGTTCAGCCTCTCAGCAGGTCCCCGACAGCCTGGGCCAGCCGCTCCCACGACCTCCCACAGCCCGGGCAAATGAATGAGCATTGGCGGGGCAGAGAAGAAAGAGGTGGCTGACAGTCACCAGCAATCTGCTCAGTGAAGGCCAAGAACTGAGTGATCAGCGGTCTTTACTTGCTCAGTTCTCGGTGAAGAGGCAGTGGGGCACGTCAGACCGATGCTGCACCCACCCAGGTGAGTAGGTATGTTTGGTATTTTGAAATCCCACAATTCTACGTGTAACACGTGTTCTAAGGCTGTCTTTGCCCAAATGGGATGTACAGGTTTTCCGTGCGTCTGCATACAGGCAGCCACATTCATGTCAACTGAGAGCAATGGCTGCATGGACAAAGCCGCCGCTCCCAAATTGACATTAATGTGGGTACATGTCCTTAAACACACGCTGTCCGTGGACACAAATTCACATGGATGTAAATTGGGATCAGCATTCTTACCGCAAAGAACCCTCTACGCAGTTTAGGGTTAAACCACTTCTCTTCTAACTTCTGTGTTTGTGAATCCGCTGTGTCCCACTCCCAATTGACAAGAATGGGGTTGCCTGTATGGGGAGGCATACAACACTTGTGCATCCTGTGCAGGCAAACATAGCCTCACACAGGTGTACTCTTAAGTGCGTCCATGTGAACAAAGTCATAGGCTCCGTTCACACCTGAGCAATCCGAATCACAGCGATTCTGCCCACGATTTCAAATCGCAGGATGCTTGTGCGATGCCATTACTTGTTAATGGCACCCTAATCGCGCTGTGATAAATCGCTAGGCAATCACGGCAAATTGCAATGCGCGACATTTGGGACTCAAAAAGGAGAAGAAGCTTCTTTTGAGTGTTGCGATTTGCCGCGATTGCAGCGTGAAAATCGCGACGTCTGTGAGACTTAATGGCATCTGCACAAGCATCCCACAATTTGCAATAACAGGCAGAATCTCGCCAATTCAACCTGCGATTTGGATCGCTCAGGTGTGAACAGAGCCTTATTATTTAGTACAGCCCCCCCCCCTTTATCCAACCGAAGGTTCCTTCTGAGGTCCCTCGAGAAATGGGCTATTTGGATTGTAAGTTCTCACAAGCAAGGCCCCTCCTAACCCTCTTGTCTTGAGTTCTAATGTAACTGTACAATTTCCCTTTTACATTATAAAGCATTGCACAAACTGTTGGTGTTCTATAAATTCTGTATAATAATAGGAATGGGCCATTTCTGACTTTTCGGTAAGTTACCACGGCAACCATGGCTCTCTTTGGCCATTTGTACAGGTGAATTCTTCCCTCGGAGATGTAGTTATTATTATTATCAGGGGTTCCTTGAAGGCTTCCTCCATGTTAAGGCTGAGAGAGGCTGGTTTAGGCTTGTGATTGGTGAAATAAATATGAAGGTTTTGTCTCGTACATTTTTTGGCAGGTAATTAAAATCATTAAAAAAAAAAAAAAAAAAGAGCAATAAATACAAAAACAAAGCAGATAAAACTAGAACATATTCTCTTCCTGAGGATTCTGTAGAAGAAGCTGGTTACAATCTATGGATGGTCTTGGACATGAGATCCCTGAACAATGGGGGTCTTGTACGTGTAGATCGGCAAAGCCTTGTACAGGTCAGTCCACCTAAAATTAAGATTTCAGCTTGTGAGACAAGTTTTTGTGTCTGTAAAAGAAAATCTCCATCCACCTCCTCAGGTTGCTCTGATAGATCTACTACGGTCTCTTCTCTTGGCCTCCATTCACACTTGTGCAACCTGTCATGTGACTTTGGACAGCAGTCACATGACAAGGTCACAGCCCATTCTTTGCAATAGCACCCGTTCGAATCGGTGCAACTTAAAGTTGTATTATCTTTGAAAAGGTGCCTGCACTACTACTTTGGCCCAGAGAATGTAAAGTCAGATCCAAAGTAGCACTGGAGACCATGCAGCTTTGGAGTGGCCAACATTCTGAGGACCGCCAGGTTCACCAATGTAATCAATCATTTTGTTTCCATGAAATTCTGATTCATTAAATAAGAATGACTCCTTACTACAGATGGGCAGTATGGTAGGTTAGCACTGGGGGTCTTTGGATTGAATCCCACCCAGGACACCCATGTGAATCTATTCTCCATGCGCTTCCTCCAGATACTCCCAATTCCCTTCCACACTCCAAAGACATGCTTGGGAGGTAAAAGGATAAGTTCACCTTTTCGGGAACACTTTATTCGCACTCCTAGACCAGTAAACATTCCCACTCCTGCAGTGCTGTGGACATTAAAGGATATTGTAATTACAACCCCTGGCAAAAAGGTATGGAATCACCACTCTTGGAAAATGTTCATTCAATTGTGTAGAAAAAAAAAAAAAACTAATTACAGACATGCCTTAAAACTATTTTCATTTAACATTCCAACCTTCAGGCTTTAAGAAACAGTTGAAAAAAAAAGAAAGAAAACTGTAGTCAGTTGCAACTGTTTTTGCAGATCAAAAAAATATGTACCATATATACTCGAGTATAAGCCAAGGCACTTAATTTTACCACAAAAAACTGGGAAAAGGAATTGACTTGAGTATAAGCCTAGGGCAGTGATGGCGAACCTTGGCACCCTAGATGTTTTGGAACTACATTTCCCATGATGCTCCACTGCACTGCAGAGTGCATGAGCATCATGGGAAATGTAGTTCCAAAACATCTGGGGTGCCAAGGTTCGCCATCACTGGCCTAGGGTTTCCATGTCCATGCCTCACTTGTGCCCAATCTCCCTACCCGATCTCCTGCGCTGTGTGACTAGACTGACGTTTAACATGGGAGTCTATGGAAGGGGTGCCCGGCTTTGAAAAATTGGTGCTCCCCGGCCAACAAACTTTGCACACTTGTAGAGGAAGAGTGGGGCTACATGTGTGCCAAGTTTGGGGTCCAGGGGACCTACGGCTGGCCGGGATCAGGCTCACAAAAGGTGAAGATGGACACAGACTCGAGTATAAGCCAAAGGGGAGCATTTTTAGCACAAAAAAAATGGGCTGAAAAACTCGGCTTATACTCGAGTATATACGGTACTGCATCAGATTACAGCCTGAAAAGTTATCATCACCAAACATCCTTTCAATTGATGGAATAAGAAAAGTGTCCAAAATCGCAATATAAACTTGTGTATTTATTGAAGATTTAATGACTGGAGACCCCCCGTACTTTTACCTGACATGCAACCCCATATCATTAATGATTGTGGCGGTCGTCTTCAAGGACATGGTGATTCCATAATATTTTCCCCAGAATTGAGTGATTCCATATTTTTTTCCTTTGCTTGATCTGCAAAAACAGTTGCAACTGACTACAGTTTTCTTTCTTTTTATATAACTGTCCCTTAAAGCCTGAAGGTTGGACTGTTAAATGAAAATAGTTTTGAGGCATGTCTGTAATTATTATTTAATTTTTTTTACACAATGAAACTAATATTTTCCAAGAGTGGTGATTCCATACTTTTTGCCAGGGTATAATAATAAAAATGCAAATTTGTTTTTTTTTTAAAAGGTAAAAATGCATTTTTTTTTTCTTAGGAGCCTGTAAGCATTGCACTCATGCAGGTGCAATGTCAGTACAGCTGTTTCCTCCTTACCACCTGTACAGGCAGACAGTTACTGAAAGCGGAGATCCGCTTTTTTTTTTTTTTAAAGTCAGCAGCTACAAATACTGCAACTGCTGACTTTTAAAATAAGGACACTTACCTGTCCTGGTCGCCCGTGATGTCGGCACCTGAGGCCAACCTGTCCCTCGGATGCTGCCGCTGCTGCAATCTTCGGTAAGGGAATCAGGAAGTGAAGCCTTGCGGCTTCACTTCCTGGTTCCCTACTGCACATGCGCAATGCCACTGGTCCCTGCTGTCTTCTGGGACACGTGTGTCTCCCAGAAGACAGTGCCGGACGTGGCGTAGACTGCTGCAGATATGCAGGGGGCTCTATGCCCGGAAGTGGGTGTAAATACCTGTCTTAGACAGGTATCTGCTCCCCCCTCCCCCCTGAAAGGTGCCAAATGTGACACCGGAGGGGGGAGGGAGAGGAATCCGGACAGCGGAGGTTCCATTTTTGTGTGGACCTCTGCTTTAAAAAAAAGTCCAGGAAGATCAATGGACTAAAAGTGCGCTCACCAGCGCCCTCGCAGGTTCATTGAGAACTACATGCTGTCTGCCACAGTGGAAGATGGTAGTTCGTTCATTCACAGAACTCTGAATGAATAATGCTGCTGTGTGGGCAGCACTGTTTTTGAATTGGGGAGAGGATCCCCTGACTGCTGTCACAATGGGGGGGGTCGTGTTGGTGTGTCAGGGTGCTTTAAGTAACATTACATCCCTCAATTGGGGTGTAACATGTTACCAAAGGGGAAAGTATTCCCACCCTTTTGCCGATGTGTTAGGCATAATAAATAGGTTAAGGCCCCACACCAAGATGCAAGCCTGCAATGAAACTATGACTCCTTGGTGACTATGGAGCAACACAGTTGTTGGCCAAAAGTCCACATATTCTGTCGCAGCCAATCAGTTTGCCCCTCTAACTTCCGCTATAAAAATGACAGTTGGGTCTGACGCTTCCTGGACCAGACTGTATAATAAATAGGGGTATGCGGCGGACACAATTCACTCGCTCAGGCGATCCATCTGCATGTCAGAATCATTTCATCTCCTGCAGCCACATTGATTCAGTGAATGAGTGTGGGGTCTTTTCACCATCAATTCACTTTGTTTATTGGAAAAGTAGACAGAGAAGCAGCAGATTGACGTTGGCCATGTGTCCCTGAAATACACTTCTGTTCACTCCTTGGAGTCCGTGCCGGAGAAGAGCGTTACGGTTCTGATTACTTTCATGTGTCCGTCGCCTGGAGGAGGTAGGTAGGTAATAGTTATGGTATGGCCATCCCAGCAGACCCACCACCCCATATACAGTATTCAATGATCGGGGGAACCCCAAAGTTCTGCCGTCTCCCAGTTATCTGGGATCTCGCTTCTTTTCTTTTTTCCCTACCACAGACTTTTTGCAGGTTAACATAAGCAGCAGTAATGTGGGAAGATGCCACAAGCTACAGAAGAAGAGTTTCCGGGAGCTGTTGCGGTCGGCGTCCCGGTAGAAGCGATATCCCAGGTAGGAGATGTACAAGTTGATTGGCAGGGAGATGATGGGGAAGTTCCATGTGGTTACATCTAAGGCTGGGGCCAAGGTAGACAGTCCTATGAGAGAGAGGCAATGCCGCAAGGCCACCCGCCGGCACATGTCTGGGTGAGTGACGGACATCATTCGGTAACCTCCTCGGGAATAATCTTCTCGCAGGTTCCAGCTCAGAGCATTGAAGTGGGGGAACTGCCAGGAGTAGAGGACGGCACCCAACAGCAGAGCACCTGAAAGGGAAAGGACAGCAAAGTCAGTAATCTCTGTGTTCATAACCCCACATGAGGGCACTGCGGTCACTATGGGTAGGTACCTAACCCCCTCCATAAACTTCCCAGTCAATGTGATTGGCTGTCTCAGTGATCACATAATCAGCAGCCTCTCCTACCAGCTCCCGATCAATGACCAGGAGCTGTTGGTGAGAGCGCGGTTACAGTACTGGGGACGCCAAGTGAGCATATTGCCAGTTGTGTGCACATATGTGGCAGCATGGTGTTACAGCCCACTGCCCCATACACTATATTGTCGACACTTGCCTTTACGTGAACTTTAATGGCATCCCAGTCTTAGTCCGTAAGGTTCAATATTGAGTTGGCCCCACCCTTTGCAGCTATAACAGCTTCAACTCTTCTGGGAATGTTGTCCACAAGGTTTAGGAGGGTGTCTATGGGAATGTTTGACCATTCTTGCAGAAGAGCATTTGTAAGGTCAGGCACTGATGTTGGACGAGAAGGCCTGGCTCACAGTCTCTGCTCTAATTCATCCCAAAGGTGTTCTATTGGGTGGCAGTCAGGATTCTGTGCAGGCCAGTCAAGCTCCTCCATCCCAAACTCACTCATCCATGTCTTTATGGACCTTGCTTTGTGCACATGTTGGAACAGAAAGGGGCCGTCCCCAAACTGTTCCCACAAAGTTGGGAGCATGAAATTGTCCAAAATGTCTTGGTATGCTGACACCTTAAGAGTTCCCTTCACTGGAACCAAGGGGCCAAGCCCAACCCCTGAAAAACAACCCCCCACCATAATCCCCCCCTCCACCAAATGATTTGGACCAGTGCACAAAAGCAAGGTCCATAAAGACAAGGATGAGCAAGTTTGGGGTGGAGGAACTTGACTGGCCTGCACAGAGTCCTGACCTCATCCAGATAGAACACCTTTGGGATGAATTAGAGCGGAAACTGCGAGCCAGGCCTTCTCATCCAACATCAGTGCCTGACCTCACAAATGCTCTTCTGGAAGAATGGTCAAACATTCCCATAGACACTCCTAAACCTTGTGGACGGCCTTCCCAGAAGAGTTGAAGCTGTTATAGCTGCAAAGGACGGGCCAACTCAATATTGAATCCTACGGACTAAGACTGGGATGCCATTAAAGTGGCGTGCGTGTGTGCGTGTGTGTGTGTGTGCGTGTGTGTGTGTGTGTGTGTGTGTAAAGGCAGGCGTCCCAATACAATAAATATTGTGTATATGTAAGCATACAACCAAGGGGTAAGGAATTAAACAGAAGTCATTATAAGCCCCCTTAGTATTATATTTCCCCCAGAAAAACAAGCAAACATTTTTTTCTTCCACACCCATGTTACAATGTCGGCCTTAAAGTAGATTTCCTGGCAAACCCTAAGGGCCCTTTCACACTGGCGGATTCCGTGATGATCCGCCCCGTGAACATCCGGTTGCTCGGTGGGGATCGCTCCATTGATCCCCGCTGAGCCGGCAGATGACAGGGCGGTCCCTGCACACTGTGCAGGGACCGCCCTGTCAGATCTCCGCTATGGGGGGGATCGGAGGAACATGGACCGTCTGTCCGTGTTCCTCCGATCCGCTCTGCAGACAGATAGAAAAATAGGATTTTTCTCCGTCTGCAGAAACGGAGCGTAGCAGACCCGGATGAGATCGGGTGTCAGCAAATGTTCATCCGCTGACACCCGCTATCCCATAGGGATACATGCATGTCAGTTTTTCATCCGAAAACGGAAGGATGAAAAAGCGGACATACGGTCCGCATGTGTGAAAGGGGCCTAAATAGTCTTTAAATGTCTTTCTAACACCAGTGTAAGAACGAGGTCTATATTTGCCTATTTTCAGCCTGCACTGATCTGGCTCCCCTGCAAGTGGAGAGGAGAGAGCGCCCCACAATGGCCGGTAAAGCCTGGAGTGGTGACCAGATCAGAGGGGGCTGAAAATGGGAGAAGTATTTAACCCCTTCCCTACCCAGCCATAGTCAAATGACGTCCACAGATGGGATCTCCCATCCTGGGTGGACGTCATATAACGTCCTCAACTTTGTGGGGGGATATCTGAATGATGGGTGCAGCTAGAGGCATCATTCAGATATCCTTTTGAAGTGCCGGCGATTCTGTGCACACTAAGAACGATCATAGCGGCGGTTCCGCCGCTTGATCGTTCTTATAGGCGGCGGAAAGGGACACCCCCCCTCCTGCCGCCATCCGGTGCTTCTCCGGGCTCCCCCGTGCGATCGGGGACCCGGAGCGAATATTCCGGCGTCGTTGGTGGGTCACGTGATGAGCATAGAGATGACTGGTGACCAGATGGTCACCAGTCATCTCTATGATCGTCGGAGGCCCGGGCGCGATGTGATGACGTCACGTCCCGGTCTCAAATGTAAACAAAGCCGCCATTGCGGCTGTAAGTATGAGATCAGTGAAAATTTTTTCACTGATCTCATGCTTTCCAGCCTAGAGGAGAGATGTGGAGGTCTTATTGACCCCGCATCTCTCAATAAAGAGAACCTGTCACACACATTCCTATTACAAGGGATGTTTACATTCCTTGTAATAGGAATAAAAGTGATCAAAAAAAAAAAAAAAAAAGTAAAAGCATTGTAAAAAAATAAATAAATAAGTAAAATAAATAAATAATAATAAAAAAAATGTAAAACGCCCCTGTCCCCGGTAGCTCGCGATCAGAAGCGAATGCACACGCAATAAAAAGGGTGGGCTCGGGGCACAGAGCAGTGCGCCCTGAGCCCACCCAGTTGTGTGACAATAGAAAATGTATATTCGCTATTGTCTTCCTGAACCCGAGAGGAGAAGGGAGGCGACGGAGGGTGAAGCTGCCACCCGGAGGAAGCGTTTCCTGCGACCTAGATGGGCTAAGTGCCAGGCTGGTGACTGACTGACCGAGGAGGGGGGGGGGGTAAACATTCCTGAGTGCAAGTGGTTAAAATTTGCATGTAAAGCGACCCAATATGACCATACTGTAAATTGTCACTAGGTGATGGTTAAGAACCTTTCCAGCCAATCAATTGACTGCTAACTGTAAAGATTCACATGGGATTCTTCCTCTTCCATTATGGCACGTGCGCAGATGTGCTGAAGGGCTCTGGCCTCTAGAGCTCTTTGGCAGGAGATTTCATGCGCGAAGGTTTGGAAAAAAAAATTAGTTTTTGTCTAGGTGAGAAATGTGTCGCTTTGCACAAATGGCATCAGTTTTCAAAAGAAAACAAAAAAAAATTTAGGCTCCCCTTACAACTAGGTGATTTGAATTGTGGCAATTCTGCAATTCCAGAATCACGGCAAAATGCAGGACACGTTTGCAATGCCGTTACTTCTCAATGGCACCCCAAACACAGTGCCAGTGTTAATTTTGGCAGCAAATTTCGATTTAGTTTTAGTCTTAGGACTAAAATGGCATTTTAGTTTTAGTCCCATTTTAGTCTTCTGCAATTGTTTTAGTTGACTAAAATGTCCTACGTTTTAGTAAAATAAAATCTCCAGTACATCTTAGTCGACCAAAACGCATTTTAGTCGTCTAAAATCTAATGGGTGTAATACAATTGTAATGCATTAGTTAACATTTCTCTACAAATTCCAAACTCATTATATACTGCTGGAGTGAAAAATATCTTATTATTTATGGTATTGAGGTATGAACATGCACTACAGACCAGTGTTCATTTTGAAGTCAAATTTCAGTTTAGTTTTACCTTTTAGTCTTAGTCTTTTGACAAAAATGGCATTTTAGTTTTAGTCGTATTTTAGTCATCTCAATTGTTTTAGTTTTAGTCGACTAAAATAGTATTCATTTAGTCGACTAAAACGTTTTAGTCGACAAAATTAACACGGCACAGTGCAATGTTGCCATGCAACAAAATCATGTCAAAATCGCAGGACGCATGTCGGCCAAAAGAAGTTCCCGTACTCATTTTGGGCGACATACTTCCCACGATTTTGTTTGCGCCACAATCGCTGCAAAATCGCACAGTGTTTGGGGTGCCATTGAGAAATAATGGTATCGCAAACACGTTGTGCTCTGCTTCTGGAATCGCTGCCTTTCATGCCCGCGATTCAAAACGCCTGGGTGTGAATGGAGCCTTATATCCAATTTGCAACATATCTGGTGCTGCGTACGGGAAGCCCATCCATGTCTATGGGATCGCAGCGATATGCGGAGACACAGCCACTCACCCAAATTCGGTAATGGTGTGTGTGAGCGGCCTGAGACCTCTGTCAGGTTTTTACTGCTGCCAACATCGCTGTGGTTAGGATTTTCTCCTCTCCACAAGCCACCCAAGACTTAGAAATGGAGGGTCAGAGTTCCACGTCCTGAGAAATGCCATGCGGCCATCACTGGGGTGTAGACAGACAGAAAGAGGCTGCAGGAGATCAGCAGAACTGACGTGTAACAAAAAAGACAAATACTGAAAACGATTGTTTCTGATACACGGGGCTCTAGCAAAGCTCAACGTCACCCAGTCAGGTTTCCATCTATTTTAATAAGAGTGTTTGTTCCAGCGGGCAGACGCCGCACTCTTCTACACATTAGTCCTCCTCGTGTGTAATGAATCCGGCCTGAGGGCACAGCACTTACTATGTGTTATTTACACAGCGAGCAGAGAGGCCGATCGGGGCTGAGAAAATAAATGATTGGGGGAGACTCCATCCTTCATCATGGCGAGGATGTTTGTTTCTTTGTTATCTAAATAAACCAAACTAACCCCACAGGAAGAGCCCCGGCCACTGCGGGGGTCCCCCGACATCACGTCACTGTTTACACGTAGGGTGACAGCTGAGGCTTTCTGCCCCCGAGTGACAGCTCAGCATTTTATTGTGTCACTGGGAGTCGTGGGGGCAAGATGGATGAGGACAGGGCACATGGCGCTCTGGGGTGCAGAGGAGGTGCACGTTGCTTTAATCCTATCAGAATACTGGTCAATTGCAAGCTCTTCAATCTAAGACGTCCTTGTAGACAGCCATTGTAAAATCATATATTCCAGTCACTGACAGAGAGCCATCTGAGTAGATATGTACAGGACTCTGAATATATCATATACTCACCTACAACACCACTACACCCCCCCCCCCACCCCTCTAATTTGGTGGCCCTGTGCAGAAATCACATGGCCTGTACTGGTGCATGCACACTGCGGACACATTAATCTTAATGGGAAGTCTGCACACAGACGACTCTCCTACTGAGATGGAGAATTTCTGGAGACTTCATCTAGAGGCTGTGTGGTGCTGGGCAGTGCCACCATAAACACTATCATGGGCCCCAACCAGAGGAATGTGACCTGTGGCATGCATAGCGCGCCGCGCCAAACAATGGGTGTGGCTACGTTATGCTACATATTGGGTGTGGCTTTTTATCTGATTAGAATTTTTTATTTATTTTTTTAACAGAAAGACTGATTAGAAATTTTAGTCTGATCTTTTCAATTTTTAATTTTCTTTAAAAAAAAATTAAATTTTAATCATTGTTTAAACAATGCTGTTGGGGGGTCTTTGGTGAGGCATCAGGGGTCTAAACAGACCTCTGAAGCCTCACTTTTGAGACCGAGAAAGGGACAGAGCTTCCCCAGTTCCCTTCTACAGCGTCGGCTGCACTGCAGATGAATGAACAGGAGAGCCTCTATGCTTCAATTATGAATAAACACAGTGAGTGATCAGTACCAATTCCTCCCACCGACACCAACGATGGGGCGCCATTCCTCCCACCGACACCAACGATGGGGCGCCATTCCTCCCACCGACACCAACGATGGGGCAGTGTTCCTGGCACTAGCACCAATGACAGGACATTTTTCCTCCTTCTACTGAACACATTTTTTAAATCCCACTGCCCACCAAGCCTGAGATATTGTGGACTCCCATCAATGCCGGGGCATTTTTTCCTCCCATTGGCCACAGTCCGGCCCTCCTAAAGTCTGAAAGGCAGAAACCTGCCCCCTTTTTAGGAAGTTTGGAGACCCCTGCAATATACAATACATCTACCTCAGAAGAACTAAGCACAGACTCTCCCTCATAGCATTATGTCAAAGCACAGGTGCTCTTTAAATGAAGGATAACGTTTAGAATTTTTCAGAAGCTGTAATATCTTTAAATTGCCCCATTCATTGAGAGCCAATTCCTTGGATTGGACTGTATTAGAAGAGAACAGTCCTTGCCTTTGATTGAGCCATTGACATCGGTCACCAGAACGCGCTCTCACACAATGTAGACTGATTAGGTGAGAATGCGATTATGTGGGGATGGGATAAACAGCGACTATTACCCTTCCTCTACACTCACAATCTGGATTTCATACATAGAGCAGCAGACTTCAGTCTGACCATCTGATGGAAAACGGACCCCTTTCTGTGCAGAGCGGAGAAGTCACATGACCGCGTCCCATCCCGCCACTTTCAGTCTTAATACAGAACTGTCCGTGGATGAATGTGAAGGTTGAACACCCAATAGGAGACAATGGTGCCAGACCCTGAAGGGTTAAACAGACTGTAAAGAGCAGCCCATCATATGAAGAGGCAGCCGAGCAATGACAGTATAATTAGGCCTCAGAGTAGGGGAAGTGAATAGCACTGATGATAATTATCGGCAGAGCCGCCCTAAACCTCTTACCAATTTCTGTGTATTGTAACAATGCTGCCCTATACGAGTCACGGCCAATCTGTGTATCCCTCATAGATGTGTGTACTAGATGGACCCCGCTGTGCTCTAATAGGGGTCACCACTGACTGGTGTGCAAACAGAAATCATGCATGAGGGTCAAGGAGCTGCAAAGAACCTCAAATGGTTCCCACCACATTCAGTATTCCCTTGTCCGTTCTATCCAGACACCAGAATGATTGCAGAATGAATAGATTTCATGACAGGGATAGACTTACCAGCATCCAGACTGCCGGTTGCAGCGGTCCAGCCCATCATGGGGGGTATGGCACCCACCACGGAGCCCACCCATGTGTTGGCGATACTCAGCCTCTTCATGGGAGTGTAGCAGCAGGTGTACAGGAAGATGTTGAAGGCACCCAAAGCCCCAGTCAGGGGATTAACGGCCAGAGTCAGGATGGAGATCCCGGGGATGGCGCACGCTGCAGCGAAGGATACCGCCAGAAGAGGACTGTGGAGACAGAGAATTTCACTTAGTTCTTTACATAAGAGAACCTGTCATTCCACAGGGAATAAAGGACAAAATCAGCTTATACCATCTTATAGACCAGGGGTCTCCAAACTACAGCCTCCTCCAAGATTTTATCTGCCACTCTGATATAAAAAGGGGCTCTGATGGGGACCCTGATGTTAGTGGGGGCAAGGGGGGGGACTGTGATGGGGACCCTGATGTAAGAGGGGGGCTGTGATGGGGACCCTAATCTAAGGGGAGACCTGTGATGGGGACCGTAATGTAAGGGGGGCCTGTGATGGGGACCCTGATGTAAGGGGGGCCTGTGATGGGGACCCTGATGTAAGGGGGGACCTGTGATGGGGACCCTGATGTAAGGGGGGCCTGTGATGGACATTTCTTTACTTTATTTTACTGAAATATGTTCTCTTTTGCTCTAAATCAAACACAATAATATAAATTTGATTCTTTCATTTATAAAACAGATTTTTCTGCCTGCGTATACAATGTGGCCCTCATACTGAAAGGTTTTAGAGTAAAGCCTCGTACACACGACCGGTTTTCTCGGCAAGAATCAGCAAGAAAACTTTCTTGCCGAGTAAACCGTGCGTGTGTACGAGGCTTTCAGGTTTCTCGTCAAGAAAACTGCCCAGAATCTCGAAGAGAAAAATAGAGAACCTGCTCTCTTTTATCTCGTCGGGATTCTTGTTGGCCTGTTTCCCGACGAGAAACCTGAGAGTGTGTATACTTACCTGTCGCTGTGGAAACCCGTGCATACTCAAAATGACTTTGACACATGCGCAGTAGCTTCCTAGGCATAGGTAGGGTGTAGAAAGATGGCGGCGACAGCATCGAATGTGACGAGCGCATGCTCGTAGTAGTCGATGTCACCGCGTTCGTTCCATTCAAAAGAACGGGCGGTTCTTTGGAATGGAGTGTGTGTACACTCGGCCGGCACAAGATTCTTGTCAAGAATCTCGTCAAGAAAAACGACGGGTTTTTTCCTGACGAGATTCTCGGCCGTGTGTACGAGGCTTTAGACAATGCAAGACTGCCAAAGCTAACACTCTTCAGTGAATGTTCAGTTGTAGCTGTATAAAAACTATAACATGAACTATACACTAGAGAAATATTGTTATCACCAGCCTTGAGGCTGTCCACCAACTGTCTTTGAAATAAAAGTCACTCATACCAACAGTTCTGATTTATTGCTGGTGTGTGAGAGACAGCATTGCAATCAGTTTAAGTGTTGCTTCTTAAAAAGGAAACTTCACCCAAAAGGGGAAGTTCCACTTGTCTGGGGGGGAGCAGGTACCCGATTTTGACAGGTACCCACTCCCACTTCCGGTCAGATTGCCTTCCCCCGCAGCCTTCTGGGACCATTCACAAAGCTCAGCGTGGCTTGCGCATACACAAGGGGCCGGCTCCCGCTGTGAAGCCACAAACAGTCACACCAGGCTTCCCAAAGGCAACATACCGGCACCTGGACTGAAGTTGGCTGAAGAGCCGGCTCAGGTGAGGGCAGTGCTGGATCTCTGGGCTGGTAAGTGCCCTAATATTACTCACATGCTGACCAGCAGTTTAACTGTTACTGCTTGCCGGTGGCTTTGCTGTTCCGGGTTTAGAGGCATAAGCACACGCCCACTGGTTCCCGTGGACACAACACGAGATCGTCAGCAGGTTCACAGCCAGTGATTTTGGCTGTGAACCTGCCGATGGCTGTGGCTAATCACAACACAGATCTAGCAGTTTATTTTTTTCTCCCTCATTTCACTGACCGTTCTGAGCTGAAATCAGGGAGTAAAATCAGCACAACAGACGCTTGTTAGGCACAACCCCTTGATTTCCCTCCTGAACCCCCCCTACCCCCCAGCCAGTGTCATTAGTACAGTGTACAGTATTATCACTAGAGACGTCTGTGTCAGGAAACACAAATCCATGATCGCCTGCCACATTATAAGTCGCTGATCACTGCCATTACTAGTAGAAGAGAGTAAAGGAGCCCCCGGTATTGAATAAAGGTAAGTATATTTATATTTTATTTAAAGTTTCAGCAGTAAAATTATGCCAACGTGTTTCGGGGGACTAAAGACTTCCCCTTCATCAGGGCTGCTAGTAGAATTAGTTGTGGAATAGTCCTGTTGGAGGGTGCCTTTGGCACATGAATCTGGACTGTTTGAACACACAGCCAGCGCTGTGGACATCTGAGGCAGCGGTCGAGTCTTTAGTCCCCCATAATGGCCTCCTTTTTACTGCTGAAACTTCAAATAAAATATAAATATACTTACCGTACCTTTATTGGATACCGGGTGCTCCTTTACTCTCTTTTATTCTACATTACACGCTGAGTCGACTTTAAGGATGCACACCGAGGTAACAGCCCATGCCTAAACAGAGCTTACCACCACCATTTTTCTAAACTGGGCATGGACCTCTGGAAACCAATTCTTTCCATCTGCCCACACCATACCTACAACACTGACTGATCGAGTCAGTCCAGCGCGATCTACACCCATTCTTCTCAATTACTAGTATAGTGTCTGTCCGGATCTGTATCCTGGCCCTGTGGTAAGAACTATAATAGTGTCACCAGAAATAATATAGTGTCCCCCGTAATATAGTGTCATCAAAAATATAGTGTCCCCCGTAATATAGTGTCCCCAATAGCACAGTGTTAGCAGGATTAGCCCTGATCTTTCTTTTTTTTTTTTTATAATAAAAAATAAAAACCCAGTTGTGATCAATTACCACAGAAAGAAAGCTTTATTTGTGTGAAGAAAAATCGATACATTTTGTGTACCGCTTTACATGAACGCGCAATTGCCAGTTAAAGTAGCGCAGCGCTCCAGAGGTCAAGTGTTTAGAAGTCAGCGGCTACAATGTTTGGAGCGGATTTTTAATTTCTTATTTTCTAGGCTGAATAACATCTTTAAGAACAAATTAATAGGTTTGCCAAATCTCCATGACAGCAGGAAGACCGGTATCACAGCATGACACATGAACAGACAGGCTCACAGAAATCTCTAGATGTGCGATTATCAGTGCAAGTGGAACATGTGACGATTAGGGCACAACATCCTCTACTGGAAGTTACAGAAGTCCTGCAGCCAATGGAATTTTTTTTTTCAAAACCGACCGAGAAATTATTATTAACAAAAGTCTCTGTCAACATTTTTTGTTGTAGTGCCGACACTCTACAGAGCCATTCAGAGAGAAGACCAATACATACGTTTCTACACCAGAAGAGCTTACACTCTAATGTCTCTCCCACAGTCACACACTATTATTATTATACATTTCTATAGCTCTGACATATACTACAGTGCTGTATAAAGAACACTGAGCCAATCACATCAGACTCTGTACAAGAAGAGCTTACACTCTAATGTTCCCTCACAGACACACATTATTATTATACAGGTACAGCATGTCACAAAAGTAAGTACACCCCTCACATTTGTGTAAATAATTTATCTTTTCATGTGACAACACTGAAGAAATGACACTTTGCTACAATGTAAAGTAGTGAGTGTACAGCTTGTATAACAGTGTAAATTTGCTGTCCCCTCAAAATAACTCACACAGCCATTAAAGGGACGCTAAAAAATAGGATTTTTATAACAGCTTACCTGTAAAATCCTTTTCTTGGAGTACATCACGGGACACAGAGCGACATAGTCATTACTAATGGGTTATATAGATACCGTCAGGTGCTGGCACTGGCAACTTCCAAAACCGGAAGTACCCTCCCCTATATAAGCCCCTCCCATCCGGGAGCACCTCAGTTTTGTAGCAAAGCAATAAGTGTCCCTAAAGAGGGGCGGGAGCTCTGTGTCCCGTGATGTACTCCAAGAAAAGGATTTTACAGGTAAGCTGTTATAAAAATCCTATTTTCTTTCTCGTACATCACGGGACACAGAGCGACTTAGTCATTACTAATGGGATGTCCTAAAGCAATGCCCAATGAGGGGGGGGATACACCATATATAAGCTGAGCGCTATCAGACATGAGGATCTTTTGCGGCCTGCAACACACTGCGCCCAAAGGCGACATCCTCCTGACTTCTAACGTCCACCTGGTAGAACCTAGTAAACGTGTGAACTGAAGACCATGTTGCGGCCTTACAGATTTGAGCCAGGGAGGCCTGGTGATGCACTGCCCATGAAGTTCCAACTGCTCTCGTGGAGTGCGCCCTAACTTTGAACGGAGGCGGTCTACTTCTCAAGCCATAGGCTTGTATTATGACCTGTCGAATCCACTTGGCTAAAGTAGATTTTGATGCTGCCTGACCCTTTCTGGGGCCTTCCGGCAGAATAAACAAAGTATCCGTTCTGCGAATCTGAGCAGTGGCTTTTAGATAAGCTTTTACTGCTCTTACTACATCCAAAGAATGCAATAACTTTTCCTCTACCGAAGTAGGTTTGGGGAAAAAAGAAGGAAGAACCACATCTTGGTTCAAATGAAAACTCGATACCACCTTAGGAAGAAAGGCTGGATGAGGACGTAACACTACTCTGTCCTTATGGATAACCAGATATGGCTCCTTACAGGACATAGCTGCTAATTCCGATACTCTTTTAGCCGAACAAATGGCTACTAGAAAAATCAATTTCCTGGTGAGAAGAACCAAGGAAATATGCTGTAATGGTTCAAATGGTTGTTTCTGTAGAACCGACAGAACCAAGTTTAGATCCCATGGACATATGGGAATATTAACCGGAGGACTAATACGCATCACTCCTTGTATAAAGGCTTTGACTAGTGAATGCGAAGCCAAGGGCCTTTGAAAAAATATTGACAAGGCCGAAATCTGACCATTGATAGTACTCAAGGCAAGCTTCCTATCTACAGTCCACTGTAGGAAGTCCAGAATCCTACCTATTACGTACTTATGTGGATGCCATTTCTTGGCCTCACACCACGCGATGTACGCCTTCCAGATTCTATAGTAGATCTGCCTGGATACCGGCTTCCTGGCATTGATCATGGTAGATACCACAGCATTAGAGAGCCCTCTCTTTTTTAGAATGTGGGCTTCAATAGCCAGGCCGTCAAACCTAGGGCTGGTAAGGAAGGGTGGTATATCGGTCCTTGCGAAAGCAGGTCCGGACGACGTGGGAGAGTCCAAGGACTCCCCACTGAAATTTTACAATCTCCGCGTACCACGCTCTTCGGGGCCACGCTGGAGCCACCGGAATCACTGTTTCTTTTCTACCCTGATTCTGCGGAGTAATCGAGGTAACCATTGTGGCGGTGTGAATGCATATATCAGCTTGAACTGATCCCAAGGGAACACTAGGGCATCCGAGCCGCAAGCTAGGGGATCCCTTGTCCGAGAGACAAACCTGTCCCCCTTTGCGTTGAATCTGGATGCTAGAAGATCTACATCCGATGTTCCCCACCGCTGACATATTGTCCAGAAAACCTCGGGGTGAAGGGACCCTTCCTCTGGACCTAATTGCTGGTGACTTAGAAAGTCCGCCTTCCAATTCTCCACTCCTGGAATGAATACCGCAGATATGGCTGGGACATATTTTTCTGCCCATTTCAGGATGTAATTTACTTCCCTCTGGGCTGCACGACTCCTGGTGCCCCCCTGATGATTGATATATGCCACTGCTGTGGCATTGTCTGATTGAATTCTGACAGGGGACCCTTGGAGTTTGGATGTCCATGCTACTAGGGCATACCGGGCTGCTCGTATCTCTAAGAGATTGATGGGCAGGGCCTTTTCTGCATCCGATCATCTGCCCTGGAGATACTATTGCTCCAGTACTGCTCCCCAGCCTATAAGGCTGGCATCTGTAGTGACCACCTTCCAAGAAATCGGACTGAAGGATTTCCTTTTTTCCAGATTCTGGGGAACCAACCACCAACGGAGGCTCTTGCGAACGGATATGGACAAGGACATTGTAAGTCTAGGGCCTGAACTTTTTTGTTCCAGGCTGACAGTATGGCCCCTTGCAAATTCCTTGAATGGAATTGACCGTAGGGTACTGCTTCGAATGATGCCACCATTTTTCCCAGCAGCCTCATATACAGGCGTATGGACGGCTGTCTTTTTTGTACCCACTAAGTGGATCAAATCTTTCAAAGACAACACCTTTCCTCGAGGCAAGAATATTTTTCTCTGGCCTGAATCCAACCTTAGCCCCAAGTATTCCAGACTGTTGACTGGTTTTTAGGGCTGACTTGTCTCGGTTGATAATCCAACCGTGAGATTCCAGATACTTGATCGTCTTGTGAACGACCACGTCCAGTTTTTTCACTGAGTGGTCTATCAGCAACAAGTCATCCAGATATGCCATTATCATTACACCTTGTGTTCTTAGATTGGCCAATAAAGGGCCAGAATTTTTGTAAACACTCGTGGTGCTGTGGCCAAACCGAAGGGTAAGGCTCTGAACTGAAAATGGCGCCCTTCTACTGCAAAGCGTAGAAATTTTTGGTGGACTGGAAAGATGGGAATGTGCAAATAAGCATCTTTGATGTCGATCGCGGCTAACCAATCCTCCCCTTGTAGGGCAGTGGCCACCTATCGGATCGACTCCATCGGAAAGTCCTGATATACAGGAATTTGTATAGCCCTTTTAGAACTAATATGGGCCTCCCGTCCGCGTTTGCTTCGGGACTGTAAAGAGGTTTGAGTAAAACCCGAACCCTCATTCTTCCAGGGGAACCTCCATAATTACTCCTTGGAGCAATAGTTGTTCTAGTGCCAACAGGAGGGACTCTCTCTTCCGGGGATCCCTTGGCACGTTTGACCTCAAAAATGGGAAGGAGGAGAGTCTTTTAACTCCAAACTGTATCCCAAACCTACTGCGGAGAGCACCTATCTGTCTTGATCGTGTCCCGCCAGGTCTCTTGCGAACAACTGGAGTCCTCCCCCCACCCGACTGAGTGGGGGCTTCAATGAATTTAACTTTGGGGGAGGTTTTGTACCTCCCCTGACCCAGGGTTTCTCATTACCCTGCTACTGTCCCTGTTTTTTACCCCCGGGATCTGACCGAGGAGGTCGTCGGAACTGTTACACAGCCGATGCCCCAGGGACTGGAGAAGCAGGCCTCTTAAAGAGGGACCTCTAACTCTGCTTTTAACCGGCAAGAGCGTATTTTTACCGCTGGAAATTTTCTGGATATATTTGTCCAGGTTTTCCCTGAATAAGCGTTCACCATGAAATGGGACGCTAACCAGCCATTCTTTACAGGGAGCTTCAGCAGACCAGTTTTTGAGCCATAGGAGCCTACGCATATGTACTATAGACAGCGTAAGGCGGGAGGCCTGATGGACTGAATCCTCTATGGCGTCAACCGCAAAGCCTAAGGCTCTAGGTAGATCAGCTAGGGCAAAGCCTGCTGATCTGTCAAGTCCCTCAAGACCTGTTTCAACTGATCCTTCACTGCTTAGCAGACCCCAATAGCTGCTACTGCTGGTTGTATCACCAAGCAGATTTTCATAAGGACTCCAATCTTTTATCTATTGGGTTCTTGAACATTTGGACATTATCCACTGGACATGTCAGTGATTTATACATACAAGAGATGGCTGCGTCCACTGTAGGGACCTTCCATTTTTTTTTTTTTTTGATGAACTTATCCTCCATGGGATAGACCACCGGAAATCTCTTGGGGGAATAAATATTTTCTCAGGACGTTCCCCAATCCTGGTAAATGAGCCCTTTCAGTAAAGGGTGAAGTGGAAAAGAACAAACAGTCTGGGGGCTTCTAGCGACCCCAACGAGGATACAGTAGTGGTTGATGGTTCCGCAAGGTGCATTTTTAAATGCTGATCGGACCATGTTAGTCGGAGACTGAACCCATAATCTTTCAGCTTGAGATGCTGAGAAAAGGTTCCCCCACTGTTGATTCCTCTATAACAGAATCAACCTCATCCTGATCCCCTTCAGGCAGGTCGATCCCTGTATGGGACTGTTGCTCTGCTAACAGGCACTCTGAAGGAGGAGACGGAGATCGGGCGTGCTTTCCCTGACAGGGAGGCAGCGATAAATGTTGACAATCTCTCTCTAATCCTCCCAGAGCTGAGGAAAAAACCTCCTCTGTTACATACACAGGAGCAGGTGACTGAGGACAGCCACAGTACCAAGTACCCCTGCGGGGTCTCTACGGTCACTTACCTCTGAACTTCAGGGGAGACTGGTGCAGCAGGAGTATGCCCAAGATCCTCCGAGCCCGATGAGACCCCCTTCGCTTCCTGGAAGATTCAGTTCCGGAGCTTCTGGACGGCATATTCCTAAGCCTAAAGCTGAGGTATTCCAGCCGTAATACACCACTTTTACTGAGAATAGTCTAGCACAATTGCTGCTATATCACAGTTGGTGTCTACTAATGTGCCTTTCTAGGGGATGCCTGTATCAACCGCTTTCTGTATGCCTTTAAATGTTGCCAGCTCTGTCTCTGTACTTCATAGCCAGCTCACTACAATATTGTGGTTTTTTTAAAACTGCTGGGACGCCCGCACATGCGCAGAAGCGCTGCGGCGCGCACAGAGCGTCATCCCCCAGGCTCCGCCCCCTTTCCCGGCTCACCTCTATATATAGAGGCGCGTGCACGCGCACGCGCACGGGCACGTGCGCCTTCGGCGCTAATTTCAAATATGGTAACAAGGGACAGGAGCCAGGGCCCCTCTTTGCCGCAGGCCGGGGGATGGACGAGCACTGCAACATGGCAGAGGAAGCAGTTTCCTATAAGAGAACTCACCATCTGCCTGGACTTTGCTCTGCTGAGAAGAAGCTAGTCCACATGACAAGAAAACATTCCACAGCGGCCTCTAGTGGACAAACACAGGTACCGCAGTCTAATATATTAAATATATATATAAAAAAATTTTTTTTTTTTTTTTTTTTCTTGACCACCATTAAAAATTATTACATTTTTTTAGTAGTTACAGGCATGCACAGAATTTTGCGGGAATACCATTAGGTAACAGACAGAAAGACAAATTAGGCTTGGGGGTCCCCCAATAGAACCAAGTTCCTGGGGGCCCCCACTTACCTGTTCCCCGCCGCAGGACTTTGTTTGGTCCACAAAAGCCCAAACTTCACCTATCACGGCAGGCATTGTAATCAAACCTTCAGGGACCGGGTTCCCAAGGATTCCACTCCCCTGGACCTGTATAGCACCCTGCACAGAAAACATCTTGGTCGTGGGTATGACCAGAGCTCTGGATCCCAGGGTCCAGCTCTCCTAAGGGAAGCATTACAGGCAAAACCTTGCTCTTCTCTGCAAGGCCCGGGTACCGACCGTTTAGCTATGAAGCTTTTTTGGTCGGATCCGGAATAGCTTACTGAGGCCCAAAAGAACCTGTACGCAAGCTCAGTGAAAAACACATGTTTCTTCTTGGCCAACACCTTAGACACTGGCAAAAAACTGAGGTGCTCCCGGATGGGAGGGGCTTATATAGGGGAGGGTACTTCCGGTTTTGGAAGTTGCCAGTGCCAGCACCTGACGGTATCTATATAACCCATTAGTAATGACTATGTCGCTCTGTGTCCCGTGATGTACGAGAAAGAAAGTTCAATTTTTGGGGGGAAAAATATTAACAAACATGTCATACTTACCTCCACTGTGCAGCTCGTTTTGCACACAGTGGCCCCGATCCTGGTCTTCTGGGGTCCCTTGGCAGCTGTCTCGGCTCCTCCTCGCAAGGACTCCACACCTTCATACGAGCAAGCTCGCATGGTGTGGAGTTATTGCGTGCGCGCTCCCGTGATACAGTGGGCTGCTATGGCCGCCGCTGTATCACTCTACCCCGCCCCCCGGCGCATCATTGGATGTGATTGACAGCAGTGCCAGCCAATAGCTGCGCCGCTTTCAATCCATCCACTGTAGCCAATCAATGGCCAGGCTCAGGAACGAGGATGACGGGGGCGAGCGCGGGACTTTCGAGGGGTCAGGTAAGTAAAACGGGGGCTGGGGGGGGGCAGTATTGTCGGATGTTTTTTCACCTTAATGCATAGGATGCATTAAGGTGAAAAAACATTTCGCTTTACAACCCCTTTAATGTCTAAACCGCTGGCAACAAAAGTGAGTACACTCCTAAGTGAAAATTTCAAAATTGGGCCCAATTAGCCATTTTCCCTCCCCGGTGTCATGTGACTGGTTAGTGTTACAAGGTCTCAGGTGTGAATGGGGAGCAGGTGTGTTACATTTGGTGTTATCGCTCTCACTCTCTCATACTGGTCACTGGAAGTTCAACATGGCACCTCATGGCAAAGAACTCTGAGGATCTGAGAAAAAGAATTGTTGCTCTACATAAAGATGGCCTAGGCCATGGGGTGCTAAACCTGTGGCCCTCCAGTTGTTGCTGAACTACAAGTCCCACCATGCCTCTGCATTTGGGTGTCATGTTTGTAATTGTCAGCCTTGCAAAGCCTCATGGGACTTGTAGTTATGCAACAGCTGAAGGGCCACAGGATGAGCAAGCCTGGCCTAGGCTATAAGAAGATTGCCAAGACCCATAAACTGAGCTGCAGCACGGTGGCCAAGACCATACAGCGGTATAACAGGACAGGTTCCACTCAGAACAGGCCTCGTCATGGTCCACCAAAGAAGTTGAGGTCACGTGCTCAGCGTCATATCCAGAGGTTGTCTTTGGGAAATAGACGTATGAGTGCTGCCAGCATTGCTGCAGAGGTTGAAGGGGGGGTCAGCCTGTCAGTGCTCAGACTATACGCCGCACACTGCATCAAATTGGTCTGCATGGCTGTCGTCCCAGAAGGAAGCCTCTTCTAAAGATGATGCACAAGAAAGCCCGCAAACAGTTTGCTGAAGACAAGCAGACTAGGGACATGGATTACTGGAACCATGTCCTGTGGTCTGATGAGTCCAAGATAAACTTATTTGGTTCAGATGGTGTCAGGCGTGTGTGGCGGCAACCAGGTGAGGAGGACAAAGACAAGTGTGTCTTGCCTACAGTCAAGCATGGTGGTGGGAGTGTCATGGTCTGGGGCTGCATGAGTGCTGCCGGCACTGGGGAGCTACAGATCATTGAGGGAACCAGGAATGCCAACAGGTACTGTGACATACTGAAGCAGAGCATGATCCCCTCCCTTCAGAGACTGGACCGCAGGGCAGTATTCCAACATGATAACGACCCCAAACACACCTCCAAGACCACCACTGCCTTGCTAAAGAAGCTGAGGGTAAAGGTGATGGACTTGCCAAGCATGTCTCCAGACCTAAACCCTATTGATCATCTGTGGGACATCCTCAAACGGAAGGTGGAGGAGCGCAAGGTCTCCAACATCCACCAGCTCCGTGATGTTGTCATGGGGGAGGGGCAGAGGACTCCAGTGGCAACCTGTGAAGCTCTGGTGACCTCCATGCCCAAGAGGGTTAAGGCAGTGCTGGAAAATAATGGAGGCCACACAAAATATTGACACTTTGGGCCCAATTTGGACATTTTCACTTAGGGGTGTACTCACTTTTGTTGCCAGCGGTTTAGACATTAATGGCTGTGTGTTGAGTTATTTTGAGGGGACAGGAAATTTACACCGTTATACAAGCTGTACACTCACTACTTTACATTGTAGCAAAGTGTAATTTCTTCAGTGTTGTCACATGAAAAGATAGAAGAAAAGATTTACAAAAATGTGAGAGGTGTACTTACTTTTGTGAGATAATGTGTATAGATCTGACATATACTGCAGTGCTGTACAGAGATCACGGAGCCAGTCACATCAGTCTCTCACCAGAGGCGCTTACACTCTTACTGTAACCTACGCAGTAGAGCAACAAGCTGTTGAACAATCTCCTTGGAAGATGAATATAAATCTACATCTCTACAGATTGTAGCCGAGTCCCTGTTACTCTCAGTAAGTGTGTGTGTGTGTGGTGGGGTGGGGGGGGGGGGTGGGGGTTGGACTGGACCCTGTTTGTTTTTCCGCTCCAGCGAGGGACCTTTCATATGAAGAAAAAAAGAAAGATCTTCTGGACGCAGCACTCCGGTTAAAAAGCCTTTATTCCAAAAAAAGGTTCAGGAAACCAAAAACACTCTGCACAACACAACAAACTGATCTAGTTTAGCTGACGCGTTTCACACTATTTAAAGTGCTTATTCATAGCTTAATAAGGCTTTTTAACCGGAGTGCTGCGTCCAGAAGATCCTTCTTTTTTTCTTCAATTGCACTTGCATTTGCCTGCACCCTTGGTTGCTGGGAGGAGGTAATTCCAGGGACTTCCACACCTGAGCGGCCTCCTTCCTTCTGAGGGACCTTTCATAGTAAGCCAGGTCTGCATGTGACCCGCTCTGTATATTTCTATCCAGCACTGTTTACTGTGTATATGGAAGTCGCCCCGTATGTGACTGCACTCCACACACTGAGGCCTCATGCCCACGGGCGTTTTTTCAGCCGCGTTTTTGAGCGTTTTTTACAGCTTAAAAACGCCTGTCCATGTTAGTCTATAGCTTCATGCCCACCTAGGCGTTTTTGAGCTGTAAAGAGCATAGGCGTTTGTAAGCTGTAAAAAAAACCCAGGGCCAGTGCGTTCCTCAGCGTCAGAATTTGGCAGGAAAAAACGCGAGCGTCAAAAAACGCGCAAAAACGCGCACTAACGCGCAAAAAACGCGCACTAACGCGCGGTCGCGTTTTTAGCTCCGACGTTTTTTTTTTTTTTTTTTTTAAAAAAAAATATTTACAATAACATGGACAGGCGTTTTTAAGCTGCAAAAAACGCAGCTGTAAAAACGCCAGTGGGCATGAGGCCTTAGGATTGGATTCCCTACAATCCATTATAATCCTTTCTACAAATACAATATTAATCAGCACAGGAAGAATATGTTTCCATTGTGCTTCTATTGTTTAACTCTTTCCTCATTCTGCTACCACATGTAGCCACTTAATACGGGCCAAAGAAAATAATTTTTTCAAGCTAAGCATTAAAAAGAATCATACAGGTTCTCCTTTATACTGAGGACTGATGTCTCCAGTGATTGGATAGGCTGTGTTCTCATGAATATAAAGGGTCTCAGTGATGTCACTGGCCTCTAGTGATGGATAGGCTGTGTTCTCATGAATATGAAGAGTCTTGTGATGTCACTGGTCTCTTGTGATTGGATAGGCTGTGTTTTCATGAATATGAAGGGTCTCGGTGATTTCACTGGTCTCTAGTGATTGGATAGGCTGTGTTCTCATGAATATGAAGGGTCTTGTGATGTCACTGGTCTCTAGTGAATGGATAGGCTGTGTTTTCATGAATATGAAGGGTCTTGTGATGTCACTGGTCTCTTGTGATTGGATAGGCTGTGTTTTCAAGAATATGAAGGGTCTCGGTGATGTCACTGGTCTCTAGTGATTGGATAGGCTGTGTTCTCATGAATATGAAGAGTCTCGGTGATGTCACTGGTCTCTAGTGATGGATAGGCTGTGTTCTCATGAATATGAAGGGTCTCGGTGATGTCACTGGTCTCTTGTGATTGGATAGGCTGTGTTTTCAAGAATATGAAGGGTCTCGGTGATGTCACTGGTCTCTAGTGAATGGATAGGCAGTGTTCTCTTGAATATGAAGAGTCTCGGTGATGTCACTGGTCTCTAGTGATGGATAGGCTGTGTTCTCATGAATATGAAGGGTCTTGGTGATGTCACTGGTCTCTTGTGATTGGATAGGCTGTGTTTTCAAGAATATGAAGGGTCTCGGTGATGTCACTGGTCTCTAGTGAATGGATAGGCAGTGTTCTCTTGAATATGAAGAGTCTCGGTGATGTCACTGGTCTCTAGTGATGGATAGGCTGTGTTCTCATGAATATGAAGGGTCTCGGTGATGTCACTGGTCTCTTGTGATTGGATAGGCTGTGTTTTCAAGAATATGAAGGGTCTCGGTGATGTCACTGGTCTCTAGTGAATGGATAGGCTGTGTTCTCATGAATATGAAGAGTCTCGGTGATGTCACTGGTCTCTAGTGATGGATAGGCTGTGTTCTCTTGAATATGAAGAGTCTCTGTGATGTCATTGATCTGTACTATTAATTCTCTAAATTCCAGCAATTAGTCCCCATTTCCTGCCCAGGCACATAGGGTCTGTCAGTCGCGCACACCACCCTGCGGCAGTGGGTCAGGTGTGTTGTATGTTTGAAGACGAAGACAAATTGGCGTTCGCAGTCTGTATGTGTCAGTAATCTTTGCTGGCGTTATATTTGGGTGATCCTCATAGTTCATTACCTCGTAGTCATTACCAGTGAGGTGGGGATGAGGGAGATGAAGGCTTTCAACAAAAACATTAAATCATTAATCTCGGCCCCAGGCGGAGATTCTCTGCTTTATTAATATGATAATACGTTCTCGTGTTTAACCCTTTTACAATCACAGACAGTCAAAGAGCTGCTCACAAGCCAGGAACAGCCCTCACTGCACTAAGAAAACTGCAGGTCCTGCACCTGGCTGAGAAGCTCCATGTGGAGATACAGATGATGTCTCGGGGTGGAATTCATCCTCTGCCTGGTCTGCTCATGTGAGCTGAAACACAAGGAGAGCGCCCGAGGCAGCGACGTACCTTTAATGTAACACCTGCTTCCATCAGATGAACTATTCCAATCATTCTTCTTCAGAGACGACTGACCTTTGAGTACAGGGGACACAGCACCCTACACTGAACATCCGACCACCCAAAACAGCACCTGTACCCCCAGAGTGTAGCTTCACACGCATTCTGCAGTACATAGAGCAGCTTTTCTCAACCCTTTACCAAGGAACTCTTGAAATCATTTTCAGGGAACCTTTGAAAAATAAAATAAATTCCTTGGTGGTCAGTGGGAATGATGCCCATTACAGTGTTGGTCAGAATGCCACCCTAGATCATTGAGTTCATGGATCTGGCTCTGCCAAGTAGCATTGACTCCAGAACTATGCAGGTACCATCTAGGGCAATGGTTCTTAACCCGTCTAGTACCGTGACCCCTTGATAAAATTTCCCAAGTTGTGGGGACCCCTAACAGTAAAACTATTTTCGTAGTATGGGTTGTCAGCACCCAAGGCAAGTAATTTGCTCCCCTAACCCGAGCACATTTAGCGCTCCCCGAGTCCCTTCCACTCGTACAGTATTAAAACCCCTTATAGGGTGTATGTTCTGTGAGTGGGGTAAATGGCGCTGCCCAAGTGAAGCGTGTATATACTCCAAAATTTGTATAATACAGAGTGTTAAATCCCCAGGAAGGGTGAAATTAATAATAAATGACGAAAAGTAACTAAACAAAATATAGATGTGCAAAGCAATATCTGTGAGGGGCGCTCCTTGGTGCAGGGGCTACCCCTGGGTAATGAAAAGTGCCAAGTGCGTTAATACAATGTGCAAAAATAGGCAATAGGCCAGTGTTGAATGCCCAAATAAATAACCAAATAGACCAGTGGTACTTATATATGGGAATGTAGACCCAACTTAGGCCTTATTCCAATATTACCACCAAGTGCAGTGTGCAACCAGTCCAAAGGTAGACTTGGCAGGTGAATATTGTACATAAAATAAATTAAGCAGGGGTATCAGGTACACAAAGCGAGTGGTTTTGTTCCTCGGATCGGCGAGGGCTCCTTCTCCTGTCCTCCGCTCCTTTTGGTATCTTGAGGAATACCGCAGCAGGCTGGTATAGCAAGCCCAGGAGATGGATAGGAACCTCTGGAAATCGAGCGGAGGACAGGAGAAGGAGCCCACGCCGATCCGAGGAACAAAACCACTCACTTTGTGTGCCTGATAACCCTGCAGGGGTTTCTACTTCTGGTGAGTGGGGAACCTTGAGGGGGAGCACAAGTGTCACCTGGAGACTGCTAGGAACCATAAGGATTTGCACAAAAGTCACCTCTTACCCACAGTTGTTCACTATTTGAACTATCTGAAACCATAAGTCATATTTGTTGCTATTTTTTGTTTTGGACATTTACAACCTTATTGCAGCGGGTCTCTGAGACTGTAATTGATGTTGGGATCTAATACCTTGCTGCTGAGATTTAATACCCTGCTTGCTTAATTTATTTTATGTACAATATTCACCTGCCAAGTCTACCTTTGGACTGGTTGCACACGGCACTTGGTGGTAATATTGGAATAAGGCCTAAGTTGGGTCTATATTCCCATATATAAGTACCACTGGTCTATTTGATTATTTATTTGGGCATTCAACCCTGGCCTATTGCCTATTTTTGCACATTGTATTAACGCACTTGGCACTTTTCATTACCCAGGGGTAGCCCCTGCACCAAGGAGCGCCCCTCACAGATATTGCTTTGCACATCTATATTTTGTTTATTTACTTTATTAATTTCACCCTACCTGGGGATTTAACACTCTGTATTATACAAATTTTGGAGTATATACACACACTTCACTTGGGCAGCGCCATTTACCCCACTCACAGAACATACAACTTACCAGTCCCTGACTCCAGGGCCTTTGGGGGAGGCAGCAGCCGACATCTAACTGTCCTAAAGCGCGGATACTACAGAACCCTACCCTTATAGGGTGTACACACTCTCTTTGTTCTCCTTTCTTTCCCTTTTATATCTCTATATCTCTATATCTCTATATCCTAGTTTCTTGTTTTTTTCCCCCCATCACTCTCTCTAGCTGTCTTTCTTGTTCTTTCTCTCCCTTTTTCTTTGTTCTTCCCCTCTCCCTTCCATGTGTTCTTTATTTTTATTCCTTCTCTTACTCATTGGTGGGGGGGGGGGGGTGGGGAGTTGGGATGAGTGGCAATGCTGGGGGGAGTTCTGATCAGCCAACTTAGGTGCTCTTGATCAAGGTTATCTGCTGATCTGAGAACTGTAGTGGGGACTTTTAATGGCGACTCTAATCACAGGTAGTGTTGCGCACTGTGTCTCCGACTTTGTGGCGTCTCGCAGCAGTGACACCTATGCCAAAATCAGGAGATAGGGTCTCCTCCAGCCCCTCCCACTTCACATTCCTCACCAGTCAGCTGACCTCTAGTCTCTGCCCCACAGCCATGCTGTGAACTGAATGGGCGGTTGCAATGAGGCTGGGTGGGCGGCCACAGCCCAGCTGGGTGGCCGCAAAAAGGCTGGAAGAGCGGAGCGGGCTTCAGGAACAGCCTAGCTGGGTGGCCGCTAAGGCCCCTTTCACACTGGGGCGTTTTTCATGTGGTTTAGCGCTAATAATAGGATTTTTATAACAGCTTACCTGTAAAATCCTTTTCTTGGAGTACACCATGGGACACAGAGCCAGTCATTACATAATGGGTTAAGGGTCACCAGCGGTGATTGGACACTGGCACAACCAATGGAAGACAGTTCCCCTCCATATAACCCCTCCCATCAGGGAAGTACCTCAGTTTTGTAGCAAAGCAGTAAGGTTCCCATAAGAAGGGTGGGACCTCTGTGTCCCGTGGTGTACTCCAAGAAAAGGATTTTACAGGTAAGCTGTTATAAAAATCCTATTTTCTTTATCGTACACCACGAGACACAGAGCTAGTCATTACATAATGGGACGTCCCAGAGCAATGCTCATATGAAGGGGGGGAGACACAGATCAAACCGACCGCTTGCGGACCAGAAGCCCTATACTGCTGCCTGCAGCACACTTCGCCCGAAGGCGGAATCCTCATGTCCTTTCACATCTATTTGATAGAATTTGGAAAATGTATGGACTGAGGACCAAGTTGCAGCCTTACAGATCTGAGCCATCGAAGCCTGGTGGTGCACTGCCCATGAAGCACTTATCGCCCTGGTAGAGTGCGCCTTAACAGGAAAAGGAGGAGTCCTGTTCTTTAAACCATAAGCTTGAACAATTACTTGTCTAATCCACCTGGAAATGGTGGATTTTGATACCGCTTGGCCCTTCTTGGGACCATCTGGTAAAATAAACAAAACATCTGTTTTACGTATCTGAGCGGTTGCTTGCAGATACACCCTTACCGCTCTCACTAGATCTAGAGAGTGTAATAATTTTTCCCCCGCCGTCCGCGGGTTTGGAAAAAAGGAAGGCAGAACAATGTCTTGATTCAAGTGAAAAGCCGACACCACCTTAGGCAGAAAAGCCGGATGGGGTCGTAGTACGATCTTGTCCTTGTGACAAATTAGATAAGGCTCTTTACAAGAAAGAGCTGCTAGCTCTGATACTCTCCTAGCAGAAGCTATAGCAATCAGAAAGGCCAATTTCCTACTTAATATAATTAAAGGAATATGGCGAATAGGTTCAAAAGGTTGCTTTTGCAACACTGACAATACCAAATTCAAATCCCATGGACACAAGGGAGACCTGACTGGAGGATTTATCCTCAGTACCCCCTGAATGAATGTCCGAACTAGGGAGTGAGATGCCAATGGTCTCTGAAAGAAGACTGATAGAGCCGATATTTGCCCTTTGATGGTGCTAAGGGCTAATTTCATATCCACTCCTAACTGGCAAAAAGCAAGAATCCTACTTATTTCATATTTCAGAGGATTCCAACTTCTGGATTCACACCAGGAAACGTATGCTTTCCAGACTCTATGATAGATGAGTCTGGAGGCTGGCTTTCTAGCATTAATGAGCGTAGAAAGAGCCAGGCCAGAGACCCCTCTCTTTTTCAAAATGTGGGTCTCAGCAGCCATGCCGTCAAATTTAGCCTTTGTAAGGAAGGGTGGAATACTGGACCCTGTGACAACAGGTCGTGTCGAAGTGGAAGCTTCCAGGGCCTTCCTATCGCTATTTTTACGATCTCGGCATACCAAGGCCTCCTGGGCCAGTTTGGGGCCACTAGGATTACTGGTATTCCCTCCTCCTTGATCCTGCGAAGCAGTCTTTGTAGAAGAGGGATCGGAGGGAATGCATAGATCAGTGAGAACTGATTCCATGGAGTTATTAGAGCGTCTGTCCCGTAGGCTAGAGGATCTCTCGTTCTGGACACAAAGTTGTCCAATTTCTTGTTGAACCTGGAAGCTAGCAGGTCTACATCTGGGTTTCCCCATCTCAGACATATGGCCTGAAAGATCTCTGGGTGAAGAGACCACTCTCCTGGTAGCAGCTGCTGACGACTCAGGTAGTCTGCTTGCCAGTTTTCTATCCCTGGAATGAAGACTGCAGAGATGCAAGGTACATGCTCTTCTGCCCATGCCAAGATCCGGTTCACCTCTCTTTGGGCTGCCCGACTGTGGGTGCCTCCTTGGTGATTGATGTAAGCTACTGCCGTAGCATTGTCGGATTGAACCCGAACTGGGTAGCCCTGTAACCTGTATGTCCAGGTTTTGAGGGCTAGATATACCGCCCGGATCTCTAGCACATTGATGGGCAGGATCCCCTGAGTCTTGGCCCAGGTTCCCTGGGTAGAAGCCTCCTCGAATACTGCACCCCAGCCCGATAGGCTGGCATCCGTAGATACCACCTTCCAGGCCACTGGGAGGAAGGACTTTCCCTTCCGTAAATTCCTGGCTTCTAGCCACCAATTGAAGCTGTGGCGTACTTGTGAGGACAGGCGCATGGGTATATCCAGAGCTTGGCTCTTTCTGTTCCAGGAGGCTAAAATATTGCCTTGAAGTAGTCTCGAATGAAACTGGGCGTAAGGGACCGCCTCGAAGGAGGCTACCATCTTTCCCAATAGTCTCATGCAAAGGCGAATAGACGGCCTCTTGTTTGCTTTGACCTTGTGGATCAGGTCTTTCAGAGACTGTATCTTTGGCTCTGGCAGGTATACCCTGTTTTGGGCTGTATCTATGATCATGCCCAGGTACACTATCCTTCTTTGGGCCTGGAGAGAGGATTTTTGTAAGTTTATAATCCATCCTAAATACTCCAGGTATCCTACTGTAGTGTCTACAGCGTGATCCAATCCCTCCTTTGACTGATCTATTAATAGTAGATCGTCTAGATAGGCTGTTACCGCAATGCCCCGTGTTCTTAGGTTTGCTAACAGAGGAGCTAGCACCTTTGTGAATACTCTGGGCGCGGTGGCTACACCAAATGGCAGGGCCACAAATTGAAAGTGGCGATCTTCTACCGCAAACCTTAGGAATCTTTGGTGAGCGGGGAGGATTGGTATGTGTAGATATGCGTCTTTGATATCTATGGACGCAATGAATTCTCCGCCTTTTAAAGTAGCGACCACGGATCGAATCGTTTCCATTCGAAAATGGCGAACGTTCAGAAACTGGTTTAGATTTTTTAGATCCAGGATGGGTCTGACTTCTCCGTTCGGTTTTGGAATCACAAAGAGGTTTGAGTAAAAACCTGAACCTTGCTCCTTTTGGGGTACCTCTATAACCACACCTTGAGCTATTAAGTGATTCAAACCTTTGAAGAAGGATCCTCTTTTTTGTGGATCCTTGGAGAGTCTTGAACTTCGGAATTGAGAAGATGGGATCTCTCGAAATTCCAGTCTGTACCCTGAGGATATTGTGGATACCACCCATTTGTCCTGGGTTTCTGTCCGCCAAGTCGCTGAGAACTGACGAAGCCTTCCCCCCACTCGGCCGAGCGGGGGCGCCCCTTCAATGAGAGGTTTTGGGGGCTTGCTTATTAGCTCTTGAACCCCACGGCTTCTTGTTCTTCTGAGCCTGTTCTTTGGCTTTTTTGGGCGGCTGAAAAGGCCGTCGCCACTGGCTGGAGTCAGATTTCCCGGGAGCTGGGGAGAGAGTGTGTTTAAAACAAGGTCTCTTGTTTTTCTTTCTCTCAGGTAAAAGTGTCGTTTTACCACTTGATATCTTTTGGATATATCTTTCTAAATCTTCCCCAAAAAGGCGTTCGCCATGGAACGGGAAACTTGCCAACAACTTTTTGCATGGGGCTTCCGCTGACCAATGCTTAAGCCAAAGTACTCTGCGCATCTGTACCAGCTGGAGTGTAAGGCGTGATGCCTGTATGATAGAATCTCTCATGGCATCCACTGTGAAGCATAAGGCTTTAGGCAAATTCTCCCAATTTTTAGCCTGCTCTGAAGGCAGCTCCTTCAGCCCCTGCTTTACCTGTTGGCTGACGACCTGACACATACCGACTGCTGCTACTGCAGGTTGGATAATTGAGCCGGCCAAAAGGAAGGAGGATTTCAGTAAGGATTCCAACTTCTTCTCAGAAGGATCTTTAAACACTTGTACATTATCCACTGGACATGTCAGGTTTTTATTTACACAAGAAATAGCCGCATCTACCGTAGGCAGGCTCCATTTCTTTAAAAATTTTTCCTCCCTAGGATAAAGAATGTTAAACTTTTTTGGAGGTGAAAAACGCTTATCTGGATGTTGCCAGTCTGCGTACAATAGATCCTCTAGTAACGGATGAACCGGGAAGGAGAATGCACCTTGCAGGGATCTTAATGATCCTAGGGAGGAGACAGGTGATTCTGTTACCTCCAAAGAGGGTAACCTAAATGCAGCTCGCACGGCTCCTGCATAGCATTGCACCTGTGACTTTAAAATCTGGGATACCGAAAAAGGCTCATCCGATATCCCTGATCCGTCTGACTCCTCATCCTCTGCTGATGTAGCCTCCTCCTCATCCTCCTCCTCCTCAGGTACTTCTGAAGGGAGGTCCAATACTGGAGGAGATCTGCTTCGCTTATTGTCCTTTTTAGAGGATTTAGCGATTAAAGTAGCAATTTTCTCCTCCAGATTATTTAGGGCAGCTGATAAAGTGTCCTCAGTGACATATGCAGGCCCAGGCTTCACTGGGGAAGCCGCCATACCTGACAGAGGTAATGGCTCATCCTGTACAGGTGCTTTTGGCAACACAGGAGAGGAAGGTACCGAGTCAGCACAGCTAGAGCCCCCTGTCTCAGGCGGCGGTGCTCTTTTATCTCTTTTTGTCCGCATTACTTCCCCTGGAAGACTTACTGTTTAGACAAAATACAAGGTACCTAAATGCATATACTACCGTGTTCAGTTTAGCAAATACATTAAGTATGCAACTTTTAACACATAACTATGCATAACATGGATGTCTTCTAGGAAGTACCCAGTCCAACCACATGGAGTCTTACGTCCCTGTATAGCTGCTGTGTTTCTCTGCCAGGAACAAGAGAACTAACGAGCTTGCTTGCTGCTGCAGTGCTTTTTACACTGACAGTCTTTTAAATTTGGCGCCGTTTCTGTGCCTGCGCGCGCCACGTGCCCGCGCACGCCTTCGCCCCCCCCCTCCGATAAAGCGCGCTCCCGCGCGCGCGCGGCCTTTAGCGCTATGGTGGTGGCCATAGTGAGAGAGGACTCTCATCAGCCCCTGTCCCCACTTACCTGCATCTGCAGGTGTCTGTATCAGCCACCGGAAGGAGGAGCGGGGAGCTCAAGCAAGCTCAGCAGCGGAGGTGACGAGCAGTGTACTTCGCCGAAGCCGACACTGAACAGAGTGAGGTGAGTATATTCAGCTCTTTACTCCCCCCAGTGGTGGAAAAAAAGAAGACATCCACTTTTTTGAAAAAGGTCCCAACCTAGTTATGGACCTTCTAATCTCACCTTATCCACGCCGCAGGTTTTTCTGCTGAAAGTTTTCAGACAGATACCAAACTTCACCCTTCACGGTGGGCTATGTGTGCCAACCTTCAGGGATATGGGTTCCTATTTAAAGGATACCTCTCCCCTGGGCCTTGTACAAGACTCTTACCAGGACTTTATAGCGAAATAGCGAAAGTGCTGGATCTTAGAGCCCAGTCCTCCGAAGAGAGACATTACAGGCGACGCCTCATGGATGAGGCCCGGATCCCATCCAGATTCAGCTCATTTGTAGGCGTCTTGGATGGATCCGAAAGCATAGCTCTTTTACCCCCAGAGGGTCTCTTTGGTAGAGCTTTCCTTTAGCACCTCCTAACGCGTCCAACACCTTTCGACACTGGCGAAAAAACTGAGGTACTTCCCTGATGGGAGGGGTTATATGGAGGGGAACTGTCTTCCATTGGTTGTGCCAGTGTCCAATCACCGCTGGTGACCCTTAACCCATTATGTAATGACTGGCTCTGTGTCCCGTGGTGTACGATAAAGAAAATAGCGCTGTTATACCGCATGAAAAAATCCTGCCCTGTGCCTTCAATGTGAAAGCCCGAAGGCTTTCACACTGAAGCGGTGCGCTAGCAGGACCGCTCCAAAAGTCCTGCTAGCCGCTTCTTTACAGCGGTAAAGGAGCGGTGTGTTCACCGCTCCTTTACCGCGGTCTCTCATTGAAATCAATGGGACAGCGCGGTAATACCGCCCGCAAACCGCGGCAATAGCCGCGGTTTGCGGGCGGTATTAACCCTTTTTCGGCCGCTAGCGGGGGTTAAATTAACCCCCCTAGCAACCGCATACCGCGGTAATAACGACGGTATAGCAGCGCTGAAAATCGCGCTGCTATACCGCCACCGCTCCTGCCCGCCCCAGTGTGAAAGGGGCCTAAGAGGCTGGAAGAGCAGTGCGGGCTTCAGGAACAGCCCAGGATTCAGTGACCCCTGGAAAATCATTCGACCCCCGAGGGGGTCCTGACGCCCAGGTTGAGAACCACTGATCTAGTGGATTGTCAAGCAGCTGCAGCTCAAGGAACCCCTAGCAACCTCTGGAGGAATTCCATGGAAACCTGGCTGAGAATGGCTGATGTAGAGATTTAGCTTTGTTCTCTATCCCAGTACAGCATCGTATTCCCAGTCATATGAAATGTCTCTGCCTAAACAGATATGTGCAGAAGAAAATCTCAGAATGAGGATAGCATCACATTTCAGGAGTGTGTGAACAACCCTGAACATGGAAACACCTTCACAAAAGTCATGTTGATATCTTTCTGAAAATGGTATTTGCCTGGCTGTCATTCTTATTTTAACACCTTGGCAAATAAAGGTTTATGACTTTCATGTACTGTAGACCAGCGTTTCCCAATTTTTGTTCAGTTGTAGCATGCTTTAAAAGTATGGAAACAATGCAAATGGTAGTTATCAATGGGAAACCTGAGTTTGGGACGCTGCATGCCCTACATCACATCAGAGCCCCCCTATATTCCATAGCCTCCTTCCTCCTTATATGTCAAAGTGCCCCCCCCCTTGATGTATCAGAGTACCTCCACCACAAGAACTCTCTAAATTACAGAGCCCCCCGCCCCTAGTCACACAGTTCCCTCTTCACATCAGAGCCCTACCTTGTGGCGCCATTCTTCAATCCTCTTCTGAATGCTGGAGGTGGCCCTGCATGCCGCCCACTCTTAATCAGCATCAGGGCTGCTGATAAGGCAGTACAGCCAGCCCTCCTGTATGGGGCCCGGTCTCCATCAGTTCAAAAGAGGGGCCGAAGCACGTTCTAAGCAGGAGGGCCGGCTGTACTGTCTTATTGCAGACACCAACCCTCTTCTGTCTCCCACTCCAGTGTGGAGAGCTTCTCCCCCTCCTTCCAGCAGTATTACAAGGGGATATGTTCTAGCACATGTGCCCCTTCCATCTGCTGTCCGGGTCCCCTTGTACATAATGCCTTGGAGCATCATTGGTTGTTATGGTGCTGGTGGCCAAACCGCCTGCACCATGACACTGATCCAGGGCAAACTAAATTTTCATAGGTGCTCGTGGTACCCCGGTTGGGACAAGCGAATTTAGCATGTCCAATATATTTTTCTTGCTATTCTTCCTTTACTATCCTAATTTATTTTAAAAAATATTTAGAATTTAGTCCTTCTAGAGCAGGGGTAGGCAACCTCGGCCCTCCAGCTGTTTTGAAACTACAAGTCCCATGAGACATTGCAAGACCCTGACAATCACAGGCATGACTCCTAGAGGCAGAGGCATGATGGGATTTGTAGTTTCACCACAGCTGGAGGGCAGAGGTTGCCTACCCCTGTTCTAGAGCAAGGGTGCTCAACCTACGGCCCTCCAGCTGTCACAGAACTACAAGTCCCATCATGCCTCTTCCTTTGGGAGTCATGCTCGTAACTATCAGCCTTGCAATGCCTCATGGGACTTGTAATTCCACAACAGCTGGAGGGCCGCCAGGTTGAGCGCCCGTGTTCTAGACGGAAACACAACTTTTGTAACTAAAAGGCAACTGTGTGAACTAGAAATTATATAGAATTTATTAGTTGATTGTATTATTTAATATGGGTGTAATCAATAAATCTAATTTTCAGTATGTTTGGCATTTTGTCTCTTCACATACAGTTTTCTAAAACAAACTGTTTTTTTGTGAATCTGTTGTAGAGTTTCTGAATCAGGGATCCCGCCACTAACAGCACTTTCAGGCTGACAACGCTAAGCCACTGCCTAGTAATTAGCTGCAGTTCTGTCGGCCCGCCGCGTATTCTCCTTCAGTTGACCGATTATAGCTGACAACGCTGCTACTAATTGCAAGGCATTGGGCTGAGAGTTGTCAGCCTGAAACAGGAAGTGCTGGGAAGATTTGCTTAAGAAAACTGCATAGAATGAGAACTGATGGCAAACATAATGAAAAATAGATTGTAGGTTTACATTGAGTCTAAAGACACAAACCAGTTCCACATTCCTCATCCACTGCTATGATTTGTAATGTAAGACTGGAAGTGTGATCAAAGGAATGAATATGCAAATTTACGATCAGAGGCTCTGCTTCATGTCAGGTTGACGTTCGATATGTTTATGCTATAAAATCAATAAGAACGACCGCAGAAGAAAATCCTTACAAAATAAAACTCCAGGATTCTGCCTACTTTATATTCCCAGATCCTCTTCCCGGCGCTCCGGTAACGCAGTAGTAACCTCCGCTTTTTAACTTGTACCGTACAGGCAAGACTAGAATAAGGATCACCTTTAGGTTAGAGCTGAACGAATAATCGTTACCGTGATTTTCTTCCCGCGATCTTAAATTTTCTTAACTGGAAACCTTAAAGCGGAGATCCACACAAAAATGGAACCTCCGCTGTCCAGATTCCTTCCCGACTCCGGTGTCACATTTGCCACCTTTCAGGGGGAGCAGATACCTGTCTAAGACAGGTATTTGCACCCACTTCCGGGCATAGATCACTGCTTAATCTGCAGGAGTCTAAGCCACGTCGGGCGCCCCCCCCGTCTTCTGGGAGACACACGGGTCCCAGAAGACAGCAGGGACCAGTGGCATTGTGCAGCCTGAGTCCCGCATGTGCAGTAGGGAACCAGGAAGAGAAGCCACAAGGCTTCACTTCCTGATTCCCTTACCAAAGATGGCGGTGGCAGCAGCCGAGGCAGAGATGGGCTTCGGGTGCAGACATCGCGGGTGCGCTGGACAGGTAAGTATTTGTAGTTGCTGACTTTTAAAAAAAATTGGCGGACCTCCGTTTTAAAGCTGACCTTTACCCTAAATGAACATTTGCTTTGGGTACCAGTAAAGCCTTTGCGGCAGATCTAAGCAGCTATGGTAGTTCCAAACCACGCTATGTCTGCACATGTATGGAAACTGGTGCGCACACCAGAATAATAAACATGGCAGCACTAAAGGAGGGGGAGCGGGGCCAAAAAAAAAGGGGGGGGGGACTAAAATTCCTCTTTTTGAATAAGTGATGATTGTCATTTAATGACATTATCAACCGCTTTTGGAAAAAAATGCGCTGTTCTTGGGTGCTCGGGGGGAGGACATATGCTGGTGCCGCACATCACATGCACTACAATGCCGAACATGCTGGGTGTGTATGTAGGTAGGCTGTCTCTCATTTACATGTAAACACCAACATACCACACACCATTGGGGATGTGGGTGGGGGCGTGAGAGGGTGCTGCGCCAATTGTACCCACCCAAAGTGTGACGTCACCTCGCACGCGCTTCTCCTGCAAACTTTACCAAGGAGGAAATGTGATCGGGAGCCACTTCTTCTATAGGGAGAAAACAGCATCTCCCGGTAACACAAACACTGCATAATAAAAGGAGCTGCTTGGGTACAAAAAGATACATCTAAAACTATAAAAAAACTAAAAAGAATATAAAAAATGTTATTTATTTATTTTTACACAAGGAAGTTACTTTGATCATCTTGCTTCCTACAGCAGACATCTATGGAACAGAACCGACCGCCAGCACAATCGGCACTTCAGACGTCCCGATAACGCACCCTGCGGGGGCCCACATCGTGACTAAACCCAGAGCTGGCGAGCAGATAATAATTCTATACATCATTAATAAATACATTAAGATGCTGATAAACATTGGCAGGCTGGTCTGGCATGATATCGGTGTCAAGTCTTGCCAAGAAAATCTCTGGAATTCACAGCAGACGACGGCCCCAGGGGGGAGGGGGGGGGGGGGGGTACAGACACATTCTGCTATATTTACACAAAATCCCTTATTTACTAAACTGGAAACCGACCAATAAACTCCTTCAGAATCATCGCTAAAATCCGAATGTTTCTATGTAATACGGGAGCAAAAAACCAACAGATTTTAGTCATGTAATGAGAGGAAAACCCAAAATATCAACAATCGCACCAGCGAGGACCCAACCAGGGAAGTAGTACTGTGCAGAGTCCATACATACAGAATAAGAACAGATACTGAGAATTACACCCGACATACAGGACAAGAGAAGTAGTACTGTGCAGAGTCCATACATACAGAATAAGAACAGATACCTAGAATTACACCCGACATACAGGACAAGAGAAGTAGTACTGTGCAGAGTCCATACATACAGAATAAGAACAGATACTGAGAATTACACCCGACATACAGGACAAGAGAAGTGGTACTGTGCAGAGTCCATACATACAGAATAAGAACAGATACTGAGAATTACACCCGACATACAGGACAAGAGAAGTAGTACTGTGCAGAGTCCATACATACAGAATAAGAACAGATACTGAGAATTACACCCGACATACAGGACAAGAGAAGTAGTACTGTGCAGAGTCCATACATACAGAATAAGAACAGATACTGAGAATTACACCCGACATACAGGACAAGAGAAGTAGTACTGTGCAGAGTCCATACATACAGAATAAGAACAGATACTGAGAATTACACCCGACATACAGGACAAGAGAAGTAGTACTGTGCAGAGTCCATACATACAGAATAAGAACAGATACTGAGAATTACACCCGACATACAGGACAAGAGAAGTAGTACTGTGCAGAGTCCATACATACAGAATAAGAACAGATACTGAGAATTACACCCGACATACAGGACAAGAGAAGTAGTACTGTGCAGAGTCCATACATACAGAATAAGAACAGATACCTAGAATTACACCCGACATACAGGACAAGAGAAGTAGTACTGTGCAGAGTCCATACATACAGAATAAGAACAGATACTGAGAATTACACCCGACATACAGGACAAGAGAAGTAGTACTGTGCAGAGTCCATACATACAGAATAAGAACAGATAACGAGAATTACACCCGACATACAGGACAAGAGAAGTGGTACTGTGCAGAGTCCATACATACAGAATAAGATCAGATAACGAGAATTACACCCGGCATACAGGACAAGAGAAGTGGTACTGTGCAGAGTCCATACATACAGAATAAGAACAGATAACGAGAATTACACCCGACATACAGGACAGGAGAAGTAGTACTGTGCAGAGTCCATACATACAGAATAAGAACAGATACTGAGAATTACACCCGACATACAGGACAAGAGAAGTGGTACTGTGCAGAGTCCATACATACAGAATAAGAACAAATACTGAGAATTACACCCGACATACAGGACAAGAGAAGTAGTACTGTGCAGAGTCCATACATACAGAATAAGAAGAGATACCGAGAATTACACCCGACATACAGGACAGGAGAAGTAGTACTGTGCAGAGGCCATACATACAGAATAAGAACAAATACTGAGAATTACACCCGACATACAGGACAAGAGAAGTAGTACTGTGCAGAGTCCATACATACAGAATAAGAACAGATAACGAGAATTACACCCGACATACAGGACAAGAGAAGTAGTACTGTGCAGAGTCCATACATACAGAATAAGAAGAGATACCGAGAATTACACCCGACATACAGGACAAGAGAAGTAGTACTGTGCAGAGTCCATACATACAGAATAAGATCAGATAACGAGAATTACACCCGACATACAGGACAAGAGAAGTGGTACTGTGCAGAGTCTATACATACAGAATAAGAACAGATAATGAGAATTACACCCAACATACAGGACAAGAGAAGTAGTACTGTGCAGAGTCCATACATACAGAATAAGAAGAGATACCGAGAATTACACCCGACATACAGGACAAGAGAAGTAGTACTGTGCAGAGTCCATACATACAGAATAAGAACAAATACCGAGAATTACACCCGACATACAGGACAAGAGAAGTGGTACTGTGCAGAGTCCATACATACAGAATAAGAACAGATAACGAGAATTACACCCGGCATACAGGACAAGAGAAGTAGTACTGTGCAGAGTCCATACATACAGAATAAGAACAAATACCGAGAATGACACCCGACATACAGGACAAGAGAAGTAGTACTGTGCAGAGTCAATACATACAGAATAAGAACAAATACCGAGAATGACACCCGACATACAGGACAAGAGAAGTAGTACTGTGCAGAGTCCATACATACAGAATAAGAAGAGATACCGAGAATTACACCCGACATACAGGACAAGAGAAGTAGTACTGTGCAGAGTCCATACATACAGAATAAGAAGAGATAACGAGAATTACACCCGACATACAGGACAAGAGAAGTAGTACTGTGCAGAGTCCATACATACAGAATAAGAAGAGATAACGAGAATTACACCCGACATACAGGACAAGAGAAGTAGTACTGTGCAGAGTCCATACATACAGAATAAGAAGAGATAACGAGAATTACACCCGACATACAGGACAAGAGAAGTAGTACTGTGCAGAGTCCATACATACAGAATAAGAAGAGATAACGAGAATTAAACCCGACATACAGGACAGGAGAAGTAGTACTGTGCAGAGTCCATACATACAGAATAAGAAGAGATACCGAGAATTACACCCGACATACAGGACAGGAGAAGTAGTACTGTGCAGAGTCCATACATACAGAACACCCATTTGATGTCAGCCTGGATTATGAGGAGTTGTGTAGCGCAGAGATCCCCTGATTCTCTCTCCAGGAACATCCACACTCCGGGTTGTCACACGTCACTCTCGGTTGTCACACGTCACTCTCGGTTGTCACGCGGGGCCCCAATGGGCCACAATAAGAAGACACGGAGGGAAGGAAACCTTCACACCTCTATGGCTATTCCGGATCGCAGAGTTTCTCTCCATACAGGTGGAAACCGGCGGCTCCTGGGAATGAAATTCTGACGCCATATATCTGATGTGAAGGAATGTCTTATCACTGCCGCCAATTCCCCCCGAAGTTTGCAGTGAAATTGATCGGAGGAAAGTTTTATTGCGGTTATGTATGGACGGGCGTCAAGCTGCGATAAGAAAGGCAGGAGAGCGGACAGAAAAATGATAAACAATGGTTTTAAATTCAATTTCCATTTTAATTAGAAATCGCTCGCAACTCTTTTCCTGGTTCAATATGTCTGGCTAATTAAAAGAAAAATGGCAGCGCTGGCCGGCGGTCGTTTCATGGCGATGTCGCTACAAATATTAATCACAAACTTTACAAGCAATGGAGAGATTTTATCAGTCGTTAATTCCAGCTCGGCGCAGTTCTTTATCACTTCGGAGGAGACAAGGCGATGATTTCTACGTTATCTCAGAATAGCTCCTTCACAGCTTCATTAAACCCTGGATATCCGTCATACAGATAGCGGTGGACTCTGCGCCGTTGTCACCAAACGTCCCTCTGCAGGGGCTCCATACATACACCGGAGAGAGTCAGGAAAAGGGACAGACACACAGGATAAGCGGGATACTAGAACAGAAAACTGCGGCAGGTCAAGCACAACCTAGGATCACATGTGATCACACAATGTTAGAGCATTCCTTTAGTGAAAACGGCATGCCAGAACGATCGGTAGATGCAGAGATAGAGGTGGTTGAGGTTACTCACCAAATCTCAGTCCAGTTGAAGGGAAAGTCAAGCTTGACATGACCCTTTTCCCACCTCCTGGGCCTTCCTATTGGTCATTCAATGTTATGGCTGACCTGTCTAACCAATAGCATAGCGCGGAGATGGTCCGGCCAAACTCTAACAAAAGAAGCTGAAGTGTATATAAAACCCAAGAACAAAAATATTGAAGCTTACCTGTCCTTAGATGTGGTGGATGCATTCATTTCCTCATTTCATTCGTTCCCTCCCGCCGCTTCGCAAATCGTTCCAGTGGCTCATGAGTTGCTTAGAATGGTTTCATGAGAAAGCCGGCCACCGGCTCTCAAAAAACAATCCCGGGGTTATGGGCGATATTCCCGGTAAACCACTTGCAAACCGCAACATATATATATATGAATTGCGGTCGGCAAGTGGCCATAGCTGCCATAACCCTGGTACCTTTTTTCTGGTTAGGCGGACGGCTTTCAGATAAAAGTGATCCCAGCGGCAGATTCCCCCCCGTGCGCTTACTGGTTGTTTCTGGGCTTACTGGACCTGTCGGTAAACCCGGGAGCAATCCAGTCCAGTAGATAGCTGGGCAGTAAGTCAAGTAAAGGCAAGATGGCCCTCACTTGGCTCTATGCCCTTGGAGGACCGGAGCGACCTCTGATGTCACGTCTGGTTCTCGGCCATCAATATTATTTATTTTTTCTGAAAGTCAAAATTACATTATTTTTTTTTTGCTTTTAAAGGTAAATATGAGATCTGGGGTCTTCTTGACCCTGGATCTCTCAATAAAGAGGACCTGTTATACTTATTTCTATTACAAAGGATGTTTACATTCCTTGTAATAGGAATAAAAGTGATCAAAAAAATAAAGGGACCCTGCAAAAGTAAAATAAATAAGAAAAAAATAAATTGTGCCCCATCCCCCCGTGCTCAGTGTGATTCTGATGTGAAGGGGGGACTCTGATATGGTAGGGGGGGGGGGTGGTGCTGACATGTAAGGAAGACCCCAATGTGATGGGGGGACCTCTAATGTGATGAGGGTACTCTGATATGAAGGGGGGGAGGGGCGCTGACATGTAGGGAAGACCTTGATGTGATGGAGGGGACATCTAATGTGATGAGGGTACTCTGTCTGACATGAAGGGGGGCGCTGACATGTAGGGAAGACCCCAATGTGATGGGGGGACCTCTAATGTGATGAGGGTACTCTGATATGAAGGGGAGAAGGGGAGCTGACATGTAGGGAAGACCCCAATGTGATGGAGGGACCTCTAATGTGATGGGGGGACCTCTAATGTGATGGGGGTACTCTGATATGAAGGGGAGCTGACATGTAGGGAAGACCCCGATGTGATGGGGGGACCTCTAATGAAAACCCATATGTGATTGGGGGGGAGGGGGGTGCCTGATATAAAGGGGGGGGGTGCGCTGACGTGTAGGGAAGACCTCGATGTGATGGAGGGGACCTCTAATGTGATGAGGGTACTCTGATATGAAGGGGGGCGCTGACATGTAGGGAAGACCCCAATGTGATGGGGGGACCTCTAATGTGATGGGGGTACTCTGATATGAAGGGGAGAAGGGGAGATGACATGTAGGGAAGACCCCAATGTGATGGGGGGACCTCTAATGTGATAGGGGTACTCTGATATGAAGGGGGGGAAGGGGAGCTGACATGTAGGGAAGACCCCAATTTTATGGAGGGGACCTCTAATGTGATGAGGGTACTCTGATATGAAGGGGGGAAGGGGCGCTGACATGTAGGGAAGACCCCAATGTGATGGGGGGACCTCTGTGATAGGGGTACTCTGATATGAAGGGGGGGAAGGGGAGCTGACATGTAGGGAAGACCCCGATGTGATGGAGACCTCTAATGCGATGAGGGTACTCTGATATGAAGGGGGGAGGGGCGCTGACATGTAGGGAAGACCCCAATGTGATGGGGGGACCTCTAATGTGATGAGGGTACTCTGATATGAAGGGGAGAAGGGGAGCTGACATGTAGGGAAGACCCCAATGTGATGGGGGACCTCTAATGTGATGAGGGTACTCTGATATGAAGGGGGGAAGGGGCGCTGACATGTAGGGAAGACCTTGATGTGATGGAGAGGACCTCTAATGTGATGAGGGTACTCTGTCTGATATGAAGGGGGGCGCTGACATGTAGGGAAGACCCCAATGTGATGGGGGGACCTCTAATGTGATGAGGGTACTCTGATATGAAGGGGAGAAGGGGAGCTGACATGTAGGGAAGACCCCAATGTGATGGGGGGACCTCTAATGTGATGGGGGGACCTCTAATGTGATGGGGGTACTCTGATATGAAGGGGAGCTGACATGTAGGGAAGACCCCGATGTGATGGGGGGACCTCTAATGAAAACCCATATGTGATTGGGGGGGTGGGGTGCCTGATATAAAGGGGGGGGTGCGCTGACATGTAGGGAAGACCTCAATGTGATGGGGAGGACCTCTAATGTCATGAGGGTACTCTGATATGAAGGGGGGGAGGGGCGCTGACATGTAGGGAAGACCTTGATGTGATGGGGGGGACCTCTAATGTGATGAGGGTACTCTGTCTGATATGAAGGGGGGCGCTGACATGTAGGGAAGACCCCAATGTGATGGGGGGACCTCTAATGTGATGAGGGTACTCTGATATGAAGGGGAGAAGGGAGCTGACATGTAGGGAAGACCCCAATGTGATGGGGGGACCTCTAATGTGATGGGGGGACCTCTAATGTGATGGGGGTACTCTGATATGAAGGGGAGCTGACATGTAGGGAAGACCCTGATGTGATGGAGACCTCAAATGTGATGAGGGTACGCTGATACGAAGGGGCGCTGACATGTAGGGAAGACCTTGATGTGATGGAGGGGACCTCTAATGTGATGAGGGTACTCTGTCTGATATGAAGGGGGGCGCTGACATGTAGGGAAGACCTCGATGTGATGGGGGGGGGGGGGGGAGGGGCGCTGACAGAAGATTTTACATACTTCTAAAGGTGGCCGAGACTGAAATACGATTGGGAAACTGCTCTGTATTAATCTGTACGCAGTACACGCTGTCCCTTCACACAGCAAGCCTATCAGATGAACGGGACTTTCCCTTCTACAATCTGATACGTTTGCTGAAACGTCATAGAAATCTGAAGATTTTTTTTCTATAACAATATCTGGCGATTCTCATGGACTTGTATCCGGTATCACATCTTATAGGAAGAGATAAAAGTTATTAATTATTGGAAGAGACAGATGTAGATTCAGCTCCAAACTCTCCCGAAACAAGAGAAGAGAAAAGCTCATCTGAAGCTTTAAAAGTGATCCTGTCTTTGTAGATGAAAAGAGGAATCCTGATTTATGACCGCTCAGCTGTCTGCCACCTTTTATTTTTCTATTGAAAGTGACACTATAGAGAAAAAGAGAGAGAGAGAGAGAGAGAGAGAGAGACACAGCTCTCCAGAATGGTGAGGTCACGGTGATGTCATGGAGCTGAACATCATCTTCCCCAAGTTTCCTCTCCTGGAAGCTACATGGAGAGAGGGACAGAAAACATCTCTGATCTGAAGAGCAAACCATCAGATCAGAGCCGTCACTTCTCTACAGAGGGTATGAGGATGGAAATATGAATCTGATTGGAGGTTAATGTGCAACACAGAAATGTAAAGCAGATCTACAGTCATGGTGACATTTTCATGTCAACTGAAGGTCCCTCAAAACAATACGACTTCTTGTGGTTTATATTTTTGACATTTGCGGATGAATAAAAATACATGTCCCTTATTGTAGTACTCTGAGTGCAGCGTGGTGCCAACATAGTGATGCACCCCACAGGGCAGCCTGGGCTCACAGGAAGTGGATTCAATAAAGTCGGCAGAGGACCATCAAGCAGGGGAACAGTAGAGGAGAAAAGGTGACAAAGTCATTCTTCCTGATTTGAGGGATAGTTCACACCAGAGCTGCACCATTCTGGTTAAAATGAGAATCACAAGTTTTTTGCTTAGAATAAAGATCACGATTCTCGCGGCGTAACATCTTTCACATTATACAAAAAAAATTGGGCTAACTTTACCGTTTTTTTTTTGGTTTTTATTAATTCATTGAAGTGTAATTTTTCCCCAAAAATTGCGTTTGAAAGACCGCTGAGCAAATACAGTGTGACATGAAATATTGCAAAAAACACTATTTTATTCCCTAGGGCAAAGGTAGGCAACCAGTAGCCCTCCAGCTGAACTACATTTCTCATGAGGAGTTGCAAGGCTGGCAGTTAGGCCCCTTTCACACTGAGGTGCTTTGCAGGCGCTATTGAGCTAAAAATAGCGCCTGCAAAGCGCCCTGAAAGAGCCGCTCCTTTGTATCCAGTGTGAAAGCCCGAGGGCTTTCACACAGGAGCGGTGCTCTGGCAGGAGGGTAAAAAAACTCCTGCCAGCCGCATATTTGAGGCGCGGTAGGAGCGGAAAAAATACCGCTCCTATAGCGCCCTTGCCCATTGAAATCAATGGGGTAGCGCCTCCAAAACGCTGCAAAGCGGCGTTTTTGCGGGCAGGTTTAATCCTTTTTCGGCCACTAGCGAGGGTTAAAATCACCCCGTTAGCGGACGCAAATCGCGGCAAACACAACGGTAAAACGCAGCTAAAAATAGCGACGTTTTACTGCCAGCACTTCAGTGTGAAAGTAGCCTGACATTTACTCCCAGAGGCATGATGGGACTTGTAGTGCTGCAACAGCTGGAGGGCCCCAGGTTGCCTACCCCTGCCCCAGGGTCTCTGCTAAAAATATATATGTTTGGTGGTACCAAATAATTTTCTAGCAAAAAATACTGATTTTAACTTTGTAAGAAACAAGTGTCAGAAAAAGGTTTGGTCTTTAAAGTGATTGTAAAGCCTCATGCCCACGGACGTTTTTACAGCCGCGTTTTTGAGCGTTTTTTACAGCTTAAAAACGCCTGTCCATGTTAGTCTATAGCTTCATGCCCACCTAGGCGTTTTTGAGCTGCAAATAGCATAGACGTGTTTAAGAAGTAAAAAAAAACCAGGACCAGTGCGTTCCTCAGCGTCGGCATTAGGCATAAAAAAACGCGAATCGTTAAAAAACTTGCGAAAACGCCGCAATTGCGTTTTTGAGCTCCGACGGATTTTTTGGTTTTTTTTTTCGAAAAAAAAAGGTCAAAAAAATGTATACAATAACATGGACAGGCGTTTTGTCCAGCATTTGCGTCTATAGATGCAGAATGCCAGACTCGGCCCTGCCCCCCCGCATCAGTGGATTTGATTGACAGCAGTGGGAGCCAATGGCTGCGCTGGTATCAATCTATCCAATCAAGAGCCAAGAACCCCGGGCAAAGAGGAAGAGCACGTCTCCGCAGTGGGAATTACAGGGCTCAGGTGAGTAAAACGGAGGGCTAGGTGGGGCCGGTCAGTGTCAGAAGTTTTCACCTTAATGCATAGGAGGCATTAAGATGAAAAAACAAAAGAGTTTACAACCCCTTTAAGTGGTTAAAGTTCCCTCATCTACAGACCGAAGTTAATTCCTTTGATCTAAGATCGAAAAGTTACATTGTTAATAGTTATCTACCAGCACAGACAATGTTGTGAAAAACTTGGCAGGCTGCTCGCTTTTTTTTTTTCTTGTGAGCAAAGAACTCTCTCTACGCTTGTTACATGAATAAATCTGGAAATTCTGCATAGAGATCATGAGGGGGGGCGGGGTTGAATCGAGATGACAATTTTTTTTTAACGATTAATCGTGCTACTCTAGTTCACACCAGGAATTGCATAGGAATGCGCTGTGCATTTCTTTGCAGTTCACATATGCGGCTCAGTGCGGTGTGATTGGAGCCCATTCATTTTGAATGTGCTGAATCGCACTGGACAGCACCAAAAGTAGCCCATGCACTTAGGATTTGGTTCAGGCGAACGCACTGCGTTTTCCTACCTGTATTTGGGGTGTATTTAACAAGGACACCTACGGCAGATTGCAACTCCGGTGCGATTTGAATGCAGTGCGGGAAACGTGCACAGAACCTGAATTTCCCGCACTAGATTCTGGTGTGAACGGGCAGTCAAGATTTTATAATATTTTAGAAACATCATGATTATCTCTAACATGAAGACAAACATTTTTTTGTAATTATACTATTATTATAGATATTTAAATCACGTGTTCCAGCAAAAGGACAGGTATTTACATTGCATCAAAAACTGATAAATTGAAATATTTGGCTGTAGCAGGAAGCATTTTTTTTCACCAAACGGCTGGAGAGCGGTACAATAATAAGTGTCTGCGGGCAACTGTGAAGCATGGTGGAGGTTCCTTGCAAGTTTGGGGCTCCATTTCTGCAAATGGAGTTGGAGATTTTGGTAAGGATCAACAGTGTCCTCAATGCTGAGAAATCCAGGCAGATACTTCATCATGCTGTAGCATCAGGGAGGTGTGTGATGTGCCACAAATTTATTCTGCAGCAGGACAACCACCCCAAACATACAGCCAATGTCATATAGAACTATCTTCAGTGTAAAGAAGAACAAGGAGTCCTGGAAGTGATGATTTGGCCCCCACAGAGCCCTGATCGTCTGGGATGACATGAAGAGACCGAAGGAATGGAGGAAGCTGACATCCACAGAAGATCTGTACTTACATGTTTGGAACAACCTACCTGCAGAGTTCATCAACCACTTGACGCCCGCCCACCCTCAAGGGACGGTGCGGCTCTCGTTCTGAGTGGATGTCAAATGAAGGTGCACCCGAACGGCCGCTCTAGCTTGTGGCGATCGTGGTTGCGCCGTGTTGCTAACGCAGCTCTTTAACCATGTGATCGGCTGTATCCAATCACAGCCGGTCACATGCAAACAAGGAAGTGCCGGTAATCGTCGCTCCTCACCTCACACTGACAGAGTGTGTGTGGCGAGGAGAGCCGATCAGCAGCATCTCCTCGCAGGGGACAGTAAGAGATGTAATCAGGATACTGATGATCAGTGTCCCAATTACATTAGAGCGCCAGAAGTGCCAGGAACCAGTGCCCACCTGTGCCAGCAATCAGTGCCCATTAGTAATGCCAGTCAGTACTGGCTTTCAGTGCCGTCTATCAGTGTTGCCCAACAGTAAAGCCCATCAGTGCCACCTATCCATGCTGGCTATCTGTGCCACTCATCAGTGAAAGCCTATCAGTGGCCATAATTGCAGAAAAAGAGTGCCGCCTCATCAGCGCACATCAGTGAAGGAAAAAAATTACTTATTTACAAAATTTACTGACAGAAACTAGGAAAAACGTTTTTCTCAAAAAAAAAAAAATTTTTTTTTTATAAAAAATAAAAATCCCAGCAGTGATTAAAGTGGTTGTAAACCCACTCTTGCCACTTGCACCTACAGGTAAGCCTAGATTAAAGGCTTACCTGTAGGTGCTTGCAATATCTCCTAAACCTATAAGGTTTAGGAGATATTTGACAAAAAGAGTACACCGATGTGTACGGCGCATGAGCACCGTACACATTGGCGCAGGCGCACTGTAAATGTCGGTTTTATGAATGATAACGCCGGCTTTTACAGCTCCCACACGCATGCGCGGAGTGACGTCATCGCCGCTCCGGCCAATCACAGCGCCGGAGCGGCGATGAACGCCGATACCCGGAAGTAACCTCCGGGAGAGATGGCTGCGGCTGCAGGGGGAGACGTGGACGGATTCGGGGGCTTCGATCTAAGGTAAGTAATGCATAATGAGCTAGTATGCTAGTCATACTAGCTCATTATCCCTTTGTCTTGCAGGTTTAAAAAAATAAATACCACCAAAAGAAAGCTCCATTTGTGTGAAGAAAATGATAACAATTTCACATGGTTACAGTGTTACATGAGTGTGATGCTGGATTGAAGGCGAAGGGGGTCACACCAAATATTGATTGGATTTCTCTTCATTTAGGCCCCTTTCACACTGGGGCGGGAGGTGCGGTGGCAGTATAGCGCCGCTATATTTAGCGGCGCTATACCGTCGAAATTGCGACGCTATTCAGCCGCTAGCGGTTCGGTTTTAACCCCCGCTAGCGGCCCGAAAAAGGGTTAATACCGCCCGCAATGCGCCTCTGCAGAGGCGCATTGCGGGCGGTATTACCGCGGTTTCCCATTGCTTTCAATGGGAAGGAGCGGTGTAGGAGCGGTAAACACACCGCTCCTCTCACCGCTCCAAATATGCGGCTAGCAGGACTTTTGGAGTGGTCCCGCCAGCGCATCGCCTCAGTGTGAAAGCCCTCGGGCTTTCACATTGAGAGTGCAGGTCAGGAGTTTTTCAGGCGGTAACGCCTGAAAAATAGGATTTTTATAACAGCTTACCTGTAAAATCCTTTTCTTGGAGTACATCACGGGACACAGAGCGACATAGTCATTACTAATGGGTTATATAGATACCGTCAGGTGCTGGCACTGGCAACTTCCAAAACCGGAAGTACCCTCCCCTATATAAGCCCCTCCCATCCGGGAGCACCTCAGTTTTGTAGCAAAGCAATAAGTGTCCCTAAAGAGGGGCGGGAGCTCTGTGTCCCGTGATGTACTCCAAGAAAAGGATTTTACAGGTAAGCTGTTATAAAAATCCTATTTTCTTTCTCGTACATCACGGGACACAGAGCGACATAGTCATTACTAATGGGATGTCCTAAAGCAATGCCAAATGAGGGGGGGGATACACCATATATAAGCTGAGCGCTATCAGACATGAGGATCTTTTGCGGCCTGCAACACACTGCGCCCAAAGGCGACATCCTCCTGACTTCTAACGTCCACCTGGTAGAACCTAGTAAACGTGTGTACCGAAGACCATGTTGCGGCCTTACAGATTTGAGCCAGGGAGGCCTGGTGATGCACTGCCCATGAAGTTCCAACTGCTCTCGTGGAGTGCGCTCTAACTTTGAACGGAGGCGGTCTCCTTCTCAAGCCATAAGCTTGCATAATGACCTGTCGAATCCACTTGGCTAAAGTAGACTTTGACGCTGCCTGACCCTTTCTGGGGCCTTCCGGCAGAATAAAAAAAGTATCTGTTCTGCGAATCTGAGCAGTGGCTTTTAGATAAGCTTTAACTGCTCTTACTACATCCAAAGAATGCAATAACTTTTCCTCTACCGAAGTAGGCTTGGGGAAAAAAGAAGGAAGAACCACATCTTGGTTCAAATGAAACCTCGATACCACCTTAGGAAGAAAGGCTGGATGAGGACGTAACACTACTCTGTCCTTATGGATAACCAGATATGGCTCCTTACAGGACATAGCTGCTAATTCCGATACTCTTTTAGCCGAACAAATGGCTACTAGAAAAATCAATTTCCTGGTGAGAAGCACCAAGGAAATATGCTGTAATGGTTCAAATGGTTGTTTCTGTAGAACCGACAGAACCAAGTTTAGATCCCATGGACATATGGGAATATTAACCGGAGGCCTAATACGCATCACTCCTTGTATAAAGGCTTTGACTAGTGAATGCGAAGCCAAGGGCCTTTGAAAAAATATTGACAAGGCCGAAATCTGACCCTTGATAGTACTCAAGGCAAGCTTCCTATCTACAGCCCACTGTAGGAAGTCCAGAATCCTACCTATTACGTACTTATGTGGATGCCATTTCTTGGCCTCACACCACGCGATGTACGCCTTCCAGATTCTATAGTAGATCTGCCTGGATACCGGCTTCCTGGCATTGATCATGGTAGATACCACAGCATTAGAGAGCCCTCTCTTTTTTAGAATGTGGGCTTCAATAGCCAGGCCGCCAAACCTAGGGCTGGTAAGGAAGGGTGGTATATCGGTCCTTGCGAAAGCCGGACGACGTGGGAGAGTCCAAGGACTCCCCACTGAAATTTTACAATCTCCGCGTACCACGCTCTTCGGGGCCACGCTGGAGCCACCGGAATCACTGGTTTCTTTTCTACCCTGATTCTGCGGAGTAATCGAGGTAACCATTGTGGCGGTGTGAATGCATATATCAGCTTGAACTGATCCCCAGGGAACACTAGGGCATCCGAGCCGCAAGCTAGGGGATCCCTTGTCCGAGAGACAAACCTATCCCCCTTTGCGTTGAATCTGGATGCTAGAAGATCTACATCCGATGTTCCCCACCGCTGACATATTGTCCAGAAAACCTCGGGGTGAAGGGACCCTTCCTCTGGGCCTAATTGCTGGCGACTTAGAAAGTCCGCCTTCCAATTCTCCACTCCTGGAATGAATACCGCAGATATGGCTGGGACATATTTTTCCTGCCCATTTCAGGATGTAATTTACTTCCCTCTGGGCTGCACGACTCCTGGTGCCCCCCTGATGATTGATATATGCCACTGCTGTGGCATTGTCTGATTGAATTCTGACAGGGGACCCTTGGAGTTTGGATGTCCATGCTACTAGGGCATACCGGGCTGCTCGTATCTCTAAGAGATTGATGGGCAGGGCCTTTTCTGCATCCGACCATCTGCCCTGGAGAGACTATTGCTCCAGTACTGCTCCCCAGCCTATAAGGCTGGCATCTGTAGTGACCACCTTCCAAGAAATCGGACTGAAGGATTTCCTTTTTTCCAGATTCTGGGGAACCCACCACCAACGGAGGCTCTTCCGAACGGAAGGGGACAAGGACATTGTAAGTCTAGGGCCTGAACTTTTTTGTTCCAGGCTGACAGTATGGCCCCTTGCAAATTCCTTGAATGGAATTGACCGTAGGGTACTGCTTCGAATGATGCCACCATTTTTCCCAGCAGCCTCATATACAGGCGTATGGACGGCTGTCTTTTTTGTACCCACTAAGTGGATCAAATCTTTCAAAGACAACACCTTTCCTCGAGGCAAGAATATTTTTCTCTGGCCTGAATCCAACCTTAGCCCCAAGTATTCCAGACTTTTGACTGGTTTTTAGGGCTGACTTGTCTCGGTTGATAATCCAACCGTGAGATTCCAGATACTTGATAGTCTTGTGAACGACCACGTCTAGTTTTTTCACTGAGTGGTCTTATCAGCAACAAGTCATCCAGATATGCCATTATCATTACACCTTGTGTTTTTAGATTGGCCAATAAAGGGCCAGAATTTTTGTAAACACTCGTGGTGCTGTGGCCAAACCGAAGGGTAAGGCTCTGAACTGAAAATGGCGCCCTTCTACTGCAAAGCGTAGAAATTTTTGGTGGACTGGAAAGATGGGAATGTGCAAATAAGCATCTTTGATGTCGATCGTGGCTAACCAATCCTCCCCTTGTAGGGCAGTGGCCACCGATCGGATCGACTCCATCGGAAAGTCCTGATATACAGGAATTTGTATAGCCCTTTTAGAATTAATATGGGCCTCCCGACCGCGTTTGCTTCGGGACTGTAAAGAGGTTTGAGTAAAACTCGAACCCTCATTCTTCCAGGGGAACCTCCATAATTACTCCTTGGAGCAATAGTTGTTCTAGTGCCAACAGGAGGGACTCTCTCTTCCGGGGATCCCTTGGCACGTTTGACCTCAAAAATGGGAAGGAGGAGAGTCTTTTAACTCCAAACTGTATCCCAAACCTACTGCGGAGAGCACCTATCTGTCTTGATCGTGTCCCGCCAGGTCTCTTGCGAACAACTGGAGTCCTCCCCCCACCCGACTGAGTGGGGGCTTCAATGAATTTAACTTTGGGGGAGGTTTTGTACCTCCCCTGACCCAGGGTTTCTCATTACCCTGCTACTGTCCCTGTTTTTTACCCCCGGGATTTGACCGAGGAGGCCGTCGGAACTGTTACACAGCCGATGCCCCAGGGACTGGAGAAGCAGGCCTCTTAAAGAGGGACCTCTAACTCTGCTTTTAACCGGTAAGAGCGTATTTTTACCGCTGGAAATTTTCTGGATATATTTGTCCAGGTTTTCCCTGAATAAGCGTTCACCATGAAATGGGACGCTAACCAGCCATTCTTTACAGGGAGCTTCAGCAGACCAGTTTTTGAGCCATAGGAGCCTACGCATATGTACTATAGACAGCGTAAGGCGGGAGGCCTGATGGACTGAATCCTCTATGGCGTCAACCGCAAAGCCTAAGGCTCTAGGTAGATCAGCTAGGGCAAAGCCTGCTGATCTGTCAAGTCCCTCAAGACCTGTTTCAACTGATCCTTCACTGCTTAGCAGACCCCAATAGCTGCTACTGCTGGTTGTATCACCAAGCAGATTTTCATAAGGACTCCAATCTTTTATCTATTGGGTTCTTGAACATTTGGACATTATCCACTGGACATGTCAGTGATTTATACATACAAGAGATGGCTGCGTCCACTGTAGGGACCTTCCATTTTTTTTTTTTTTTTGATGAACTTATCCTCCATGGGATAGACCACCGGAAATCTCTTGGGGGAATAAATATTTTCTCAGGACGTTCCCAATCCTGGTAAATGAGCCCTTTCAGTAAAGGGTGAAGTGGAAAAGAACAAACAGTCTGGGGGCTTCTAGCGACCCCAACGAGGATACAGTAGTGGTTGATGGTTCCGCAAGGTGCATTTTTAAATGCTGATCGGACCATGTTAGTCAGAGACTGAACCCATAATCTTTCAGCTTAAGATGCTGAGAAAAGGTTCCCCCACTGTTGATTCCTCTATAACAGAATCAACCTCATCCTGATCCCCTTCAGGCAGGTCGATCCCTGTATGGGACTGTTGCTCTGCTAACAGGCACTCTGAAGGAGGAGACGGAGATCGGGCGTGCTTTCCCTGACAGGGAGGCAGCGATAAATGTTGACAATCTCTCTCTAATCCTCCCAGAGCTGAGGAAAATCCTCCTCTGTTACATACACAGGAGCAGGTGAACTGAGGACAGCCACAGTACCAAGTACCCTGCGGGGTCTCTACGGTCACTTACCTCTGAACTTCAGGGGAGACTGGTGCAGCAGGAGTATGCCCAAGATCCTCCGAGCCCGATGAGACCCCCTTCGCTTCCTGGAAGATTCAGTTCCGGAGCTTCTGGACGGCATATTCCTAAGCCTAAAGCTGAGGTATTCCAGCCGTAATACACCACTTTTACTGAGAATAGTCTAGCACAATTGCTGCTATATCACAGTTGGTGTCTACTAATGTGCCTTTCTAGGGGATGCCTGTATCAACCGCTTTCTGTATGCCTTTAAATGTTGCCAGCTCTGTCTCTGTACTTCATAGCCAGCTCACTACAATATTGTGTTTTTTTTTAAACTGCTGGGACGCCCGCACATGCGCAGAAGCGCTGCGGCGCGCACAGAGCGTCATCCCCCAGGCTCCGCCCCCTTTCCCGGCTCACCTCTATATATAGAGGCGCGTGCTCGCGCACGCGCGCGGGCACGTGCGCCTTCGGCGCTAATTTCAAATATGGTAACAAGGGACAGGAGCCAGGGCCCCTCTTTGCCGCAGGCCGGGGGATGGACGAGCACTGCAACATGGCAGAGGAAGCAGTTTCCTATAAGAGAACTCACCATCTGCCTGGACTTTGCTCTGCTGAGAAGAAGCTAGTCCACATGACAAGAAAACATTCCACAGCGGCCTCTAGTGGACAAACACAGGTACCGCAGTCTAATATATTAAATATATATAAAAAAAATTTTTTTTTTTTCTTGACCACCATTAAAAATTATTACATTTTTTTTAGTAGTTACAGGCATGCACAGAATTTTGCGGGAATACCATTAGGTAACAGACAGAAAGACAAATTAGGCTTGGGGGTCCCCCAATAGAACCAAGTTCCTGGGGGCCCCCACTTACCTGTTCCCCGCCGCAGGACTTTGTTTGGTCCACAAAAGCCCAAACTTCACCTATCACGGCAGGCATTGTAATCAAACCTTCAGGGACCGGGTTCCCAAGGATTCCACTCCCCTGGACCTGTATAGCACCCTGCACAGAAAACATCTTGGTCGTGGGTATGACCAGAGCTCTGGATCCCAGGGTCCAGCTCTCCTAAGAGAAGCATTACAGGCAAAACCTTGCTCTTCTCTGCAAGGCCCGGGTACCGACCGTTTAGCTATGAAGCTTTTTGGGTCGGATCCGGAATAGCTTACTGAGGCCCAAAAGAACCTGTACGCAAGCTCAGTGAAAAACACATGTTTCTTCTTGGCCAACACCTTAGACACTGGCAAAAAACTGAGGTGCTCCCGGATGGGAGGGGCTTATATAGGGGAGGGTACTTCCGGTTTTGGAAGTTGCCAGTGCCAGCACCTGACGGTATCTATATAACCCATTAGTAATGACTATGTCGCTCTGTGTCCCGTGATGTACGAGAAAGAAAACTCCTCAGTGTAAAAGGGGTCTTACTTTCCATATCAACACTTCTATTTCTGAAAGCATACTTTATTTACAGCATTAGCATCACACCTGCCTAAAACTTTGGCACAGTACTATATATATATATATATATATATATATTTGTGTTTTTATGTGAAAAAGAAAATTTGGACTTTATTTATTTCTTGTAATAAAAAGGACAAAAAGTTTGCATTTCCCCATTGTTACATTAATGCCGCGTACACACGGTCGGAATTTCCGACAAGAAAAGTCCGATGTGAGCTTTTGGTCAGAAATTCCGACCGTGTGCAGGCTCCATCGGACTTTTGCGGTCAGAATTTCCAGCAAGAAAAGATTGAGAGCAGGTTCTCTATTTTTCCGCCGAGAAATTCCGATCGTCTGTAGCAATTCAGACGCGCAAAATTCCTACGCATGCTCGGAAACAATTCGACGCATGCTTGGAAGCATTGAACTTCATTTTCTCGCCTCGTCGTAGTGTTGTACGTCACCGCGTTCTTGACGGTCGAAAGTTCAGAGAACTTATGTGTGACCGTGTGTATGCTTGCCAAGCTTGAGCGGAATTCCGTCGGAAAATCCATCCAAGGTTTTTCCGACGGAAATTTCGATCGTGTGTACGCGGCATTACAGTCCCCTTTTTTTTCCCCTTTGTATTTTTTTTTTATTTTTAGGAAGCATGTACCAAGATCAATCGAATTAATGGAAATGTGTACTGAACCTAATTTGGAGGCGGTCACTCTCCTGAAGATGCCTAGATTGTCCTACTGTAGATCTGATAGATAACAATACAAAGCCTTCTACACAATGGTACTGAAGTGTCACTTTCTATAAGGCCTGCAGAGCATTCCTTCTCCAGTAATAACATTCGACAATCCTCCTTAGGTGACCTAGACCCCCAAACACACAGGATCCATAACGGGATAGTAGGCATTTAAAGGAAAAGTTCGAGGAAAACTCATTTGGCTGTACTTCCCCTATGGATCACAGGAGTGTAGTTCGTTCTGCACTCCTGTGACCAGGTTTCAGCAGACAGCAGACTAAAGCCTGCTGTCGGCTGACGTCACAGAGCCGGTCCAGGCTCGGAAAGGATTGCGATCATATGCCTGGACTGGCACCCAGCTCAGTCCCTCAGCAAGCTGCTGAGAGCCTGAGATGGCCACTGCTGTCCCCTCCACAGCCCAGCGCTACAGTGAGCTCAAAAGCAGAGAGTGGTGACTGACAGTCAGCAGCTCTCTGCACATGGAGCTCCCAGAACCGATTGATCGGTGGTTTTTGATCACTCGGCTCTCAGTCTTAGAGGCGCCGGGGGACCAATGCTGCATCCACCTAGGCAAGTACGATTCTGAAATAAAAAGTAAACCCATGTTTCCCGTTTAAGCAATGCCGGAGCTGCATGACATCCACGGTACAAAAAGTGTTTTCCAGCTCAGTACACACAAGCGCTCGGCAAAGCATTGATTTTGTCTCACAAGGTGGACTGCTGAGGCCACAGATATCATTTTAGTTTTCATTAGGGAGGGAGGGGGGGGGGGGCTTGTATCACTTCAGTAATCCTGCACAATTCATTCAAACAGCCATAAAATTTACATAGTCCCAAGGACATTTATGAACTTCTCAATTATTTATGATCAGGAAAACAAAGCTGTGTTTAGTATTCCTTCTATCGTGGATAGGGGTGATTAGTTAAACATTTATACCGGTATCAGGCGGGACGCTTAATTGAGAAATTATCCTCCATTCACCCAGACCGCTCATACGTTCACAAGTCTGTAATCTCCATAGCTGGGGGCTTTCATAATTCCCTCGTAGCATCCAGATACAAGGCGAGGGGACAGGGAACCAGAAAATTGTATTTTTAATAAAATTAATGTATTAATGACACAGAATGGAGAAGAAAACCTGTTTGAAAACGGAGACATTCCAGATATCTGTCCCTGCTATAAACACAGAGTACTCCAAAATATCATCCGTACAATTCCACAGGAAGGATTATAAAGTTGTTGTTTTGTTTTTTTTTTCAAAGAAAGCAAAATTCGGAAATATCTGTCAAAGGCTGAAGGGTCTTGGTGATGTCACTGGTCTCTAGTGATTGGATAGGCTGTGTTCTCATGAATATGAAGAGTCTTGTGATGTCACTGGTCTCTAGTGATTGGATAGGCTGTGTTCTCATGAATATAAAGGGTCTCTATGATGTCACTGGTCTCTAGTGATTGGATAGGCTGTGTTCTCATGAATAGGAAGGGTCTCGGTGATGTCACTGGTCTCTAGTGATGGATAGGCGGTGTTCTCATGAATATGAAGTCTTGTGATGTCACTGGTCTCTAGTGATTGGATAGGCTGTGTTCTCATGAATATGAAGGGTCTCTATGATGTCACTGGTCTCTAGTGATTGGATAGGCTGTGTTTTAATGAATATGAAGGGTCTTGGTGATGTCACTGGTCTCTAGTGATGGATAGGCGGTGTTCTCATGAATATGAAGTCTTGTGATGTCACTGGTCTCTAGTGATTGGATAGGCTGTGTTCTCATGAATATAAAGGGTCTCTATGATGTCACTGGTCTCTAGTGATTGGATAGGCTGTGTTCTCATGAATATGAAGGGTCTCTATGATGTCACTGGTCTCTAGTGATTGGATAGGCTGTGTTTTAATGAATATGAAGGGTCTCGGTGATGTCACTGGTCTCTAGTGATTGGATAGGCTGTGTTCTCATGAATATGAAGGGTCTCTATGATGTCACTGGTCTCTAGTGATTGGATAGGCTGTGTTCTCATGAATATGAAGGGTCTCTATGATGTCACTGGTCTCTAGTGATTGGATAGGCTGTGTTCTCATGAATATGAAGGGTCTCGGTGATGTCACTGTAGTTTAGTAAATGGATAGATTGCTTAAAGTAGAAGTCTAGGCTATTACGAACTAAGCTTAAACCCGCTACCATCCCCTTCTAAACCCTATTCTAGCTACCCTGTAGAAAAAAAGATGCTTATACTTACCTATTCTGAGGGGGGTGCTATGGTCTGATCATGCAATGGGCTTCCCAGTAGCCACTTCAGGGGGGAGGAAAGACCGCATGAAAACAGATGCACCACAGTAAGCCTATGAGTGATGTTGCCGCACAGGCCTTGCAGCCGTTCTCGCTGCCTCTCCTCTGAAGTTGACCGCTGGGGAGATCACAGGACCAGACCGGAGCGCTCTGTGAGTAGTAACTATAAACACCTTCCTTTAATAGGGTAGTTAGAATAGGATTTGAAAGAGGGGGGTTGGAGGTGGGAGCAGGTTTAGGTGCAATTTCCTGAAACCGAAGTGACCTCCTCAAAACCGAAAGTGGCCCTTAAACCTTTCTCCTTGACATTTTGGCCTTTAAAACATTTTTTCCAGCCAATTTAGGGACTTTTGATCCCATTTTGACACATTTCCTGCCTAACTGAGCCATTGGCCAAAGGTGTGAAAATTGGTGGTGCGGGAGACTAGACATACCGACCGACCGCCCACAGGTGGACCAAAATTTCGACCAGTTTCTGCTGACCTGGCCAAATTTTGATCCATCTATGGCCTGGGCTCCCACTTTAAAGAGGAAGTAAACCCTGATGGGTGTTACTTCCTCTTTGTTTCCCTGCAAAGGTAAAGCATAATGGGCTACTATGCATCGCATAGTAGCCCATTATGTGACACTTACTTGCAGTAGAAGCCTGCGATGTCCCCGTCTTCCTCGCTAGTAGCGAGCGTCCATTATTCACCCCTCTTCTGGCCGGAGTTGCGTGACGTCACTCCTGCGCGTGCGAGCGGGAGCCGCCTTTAACGGCATGACCCGAGATAGAAAGGGCGCACTGTGCCGTTTCTAACTCCAGCACACGCACAGAAGGAATCGCCGTACGGCGATTTGCAAATATCTCCTAGACCCTGCAGGTCTGGGAGATATTTTAAGCACCTACAGGTAAGCCTTAATCTAGGCTTACCTGTAGGTTAAAGTGGTTATAAAGGGTTTACAACCACTTTAAGACATCACAACTAAGAGAAGTTGAAAAGCTTGCCCTAGCCCACCAAACACATTCAAAGGAATAGCTCTGACAATGGAGAACATTCTAGCCTGATTGAAGAGGAATCAGTTGCAGTTTATTTTGGCTCTTGTGTCCCAGGTGCAGTGTGTCAGTTATTTGGGGGGGTCATTATTTATGTGTAATGAAGGATTCTGGCTCTGCTTTTCATCCAAGGCATCAGAATGGCCATATATCTCCCTGTGATCTGATGGATGCCCCTGGCACCCTGTTTACACACCAGGCAGCAGTGTGTCGCGGGCTGGAGGTCACGGCTGTCCATCGGGGGTCACACAGCCAGTGGGATGGATGAGGTTGGCTCTCTCTGTGTATTTTAGATGAATGATAAGCATGAAATGTCTGCCTGGGGCACTCAATGTTCTGCTGGTATCAGGAAGGAGTATTATTAAGCTTGGTGACAAAGTGGATCCTGTGCAAATCCTTGCAGATGTTGAGTTAATATATTCCCTCCAATGCCTCACACGTGTGAATCTCTTTATATATTATACTGCATTATCTCCCTGGAAGGCAGATTGGATAACCTCCAAGTCCCAACATCTCCTGCCAACCAGCTCCTGCAAGTATCTGAATTATGTGTTTCTCATTGAGAGGTGTGATAGGATCATCTTCATGCACCAGGAACCTTATTACTCTTCTGCAGGAGGACCCCGGATCCTAAAACGTTGTACTCTGCTGTCCGCCTTCATCAGGATCCCACCCGTGTCAAGCCGCTCTGCGCTCACTTCCATCTCTAACCGATTGGACACGTCCCCACAAGACCAGCGCACACCTGCCCAGCAAAACCGTATTCTGCGGAGATCAGATTATCTACTTTCTGCAGAAAAAGACCAAGTGGTCCATCCATCTGTCCCCCTTTGTTATATATTTTTTTTTCTTGTGCTTTTTTTTTTGGTTCTTTGTTTTTTAACCACTTGCTTACTGGGCACTTAAACCCCCTTCTTCCCAGACCAATTTTCAGCTTTCAGCGCTGACGCACTTTGAATGACAATTGCGCGGTCATGCAACGCTGTACCCAAATTATATTTTTATCATTTTTTTTCCCCCACAAATAGAGCTTTCTTTGGGGGGTATTTGATCACCTCTGCGGTTTTTATTTTTTGCGCTATAAACGAAGAAAGAGCGACAATTTTGAAAAAAAACCCAATATTTTTTTACTTTTTGTTATAATAATATCCCAATTTTTTTTAAAAAAAAAAAACGTTTTTTTTTTTTTCTCGGTTTAGGCCGATACGTATTCTTCTATATATTTTTGGTAAACAAAAATTGCAATAAGCGTATAGTGATTGGTTTGCGCATCTACAAAATAGGGTAAAGAATTATGACATTTTTATTATATATATATATATATATATATATATATATATATATATATATATATATATATATATACACACACATACCGTATATACTCGAGTATAAGCCGATTTTTAATGCACATTTTTTTGTGCTGAAAATGCCCCCCTCGGCTTATACTTGAGTCACCTTTTTGCGCCTGATCTCCCGGAATTTGGGGACCCGGTACCCGCCGGCCGTAAGTTCCCTGGACCCCAAACTTGGCACCCATGTAGCCCCACTCTTCCTCTACAAGTGTGCAAAGTTTGTTGTGCGTGGGACCTACGGCCGGGAAACAACGATTTTTCAAAGCCGGGCACCCCTCCCATAGTCTCCCATGTTAAACGGTAATTTCTCTGGTGATTTTGGGGATCCGGTACCAGCCGGTCGTAGGTCTCCTGGACCCGAAACTTTGCACACATGTAGCCCCATTTCTCCTCTACAAGTGTGCAAAGTTTGTTGTCTGGGGGACCTACAGCCGGGGAGCACCGATTTTTCAAACCGGGCACCCCTTCCATAGACTCCCATGTTAAACGTCAGTCTAGTCATGGACACAGTGAGGCACAGTGAGGCATGCAGATGGACACCCTAGGCTTATACTCGAGTCAATAAGTTTTCCCAGTTTTTTGTGGTAAAATTAGGTGCCTCAGCTTATATTCGGGTCGGCTTATACTCGAGTGTGTATATATATATATATATATATATATATATATATTTTTTTTTTTTTTTACTAGTAATGGCGGCGATCTGCGACTTTTGTCAGGCCTGCGATATTGCGGCGGACACATCGGACACTTTTGACACCATTCACATTTATACAGCGAACAGTGCTATAAATATGCACTGATTACTGTATAACTGCAACTGGCAGGGAAGGGGTTAACACTAGGGGGCGATCAAGGGGATAAATATGTTCCCTATTACTGATTGTTACTGTGGGGGGAGGGGACTGACTGGGGGAGAGGTGACCGATCTGTGTCCCTATGTACAAGGGACACCGCATCGGTCTCCTCTCCCTGACAGGACGTGGATCTCTGTGTTTGCACACAGAGATCCACGTCCCTGGCTCTGTAACAGCCGATCGCATGTACCTGGCGGACATCGCGGCCACCAGGCACGCGCATCGGCATCACGTGACGCGGCACAGCTGTTCCCCGCCGCGCGCCCTCGGCGGCGCGGGGGGGATGTAAACATAGCAGGATGTCCATCCGGCACTTGAGAGCCGCGCTGCAGACGTCTTTCGTCTATAGCGGGGGTCTCAAGTGGTTAACCTTTGTCTAAGTATAGATTTATGTTTGTCCAAAGCATGTTTAATGTTACTGTTGACCGACTCTCTACCTCTGCTAGAAGTCTGTTCCAAGCACCAACTACTCTTTCAGTAAAATAATACCAACGTTAGTTTTGAACGTTCTTCCCGCTAGTTTGTGGTCATGTCCCCGTTTTTTTTGGGGATCTTATATTCATCCCCTTCATGTCCCCTTTCCCTTCTTTCTTCAAGATTATCCATTTCTCTTTTTTTATTTATTACAGGTACTTATATAGCGCTGTCAATTTACGCAGCGCTTTACATATACGCTCACTGGCCACTTTATTAGGTTCACCTGTTCCATTGTTTGATAACACAAATTGCTAATCAGCCAATCACATGGCAGCAACTCAATGCATTTAGGCATCTAGACGTAGTGAAGACGACTTGCTGAAGTTCAACCCGAGCATCAGAATGGGGAGGAAAGGGGATTGCCGCCCCTTTATGGTTGAACTAGATGGACTTGTGTCTTTTTTCAACCTGACCAACTATGGGATTGAAGTGACTTTGAAGGTGGAATGGTTGTTGGTAGCAGACGAGCCGGTCTGAGGATTTCTGGGATTTTCACACACAATTATCTCTCGGGTTTACAGAGAATGGTGGGAAAAGAGAAAATATCCAGTGAGCGGCAGTTGTGTGGAGGAAAATGCCTTGTTGAGGTCAGAGGAGAATGGGGCAGACTGGTTCCAGATGATAGAAAGACAACAGTAACTCAAATAACCACTCGTTACACCCAAGGTATGCAGAATACCATCTCTGAACACACAACACATCCAACCTTGAAACAGATGGGCTACAGCAGCAGAAGACCACACCGGGTGCCACTCCTTTCAGCTAAGAACAGGAAAATGAGGCTACAATTGGCACAGGATCACCAACATTGGACAATAGAAGATGGAAAAACATTGACTGGTCTGATGAGTCTGGATTTCAGCTGCGACATTCAGATGGTGGGGTCAGAATTTGGCGCATGGATCCATCCTGCCTTCTATCACCGGTTCAGGCTGGTGGTGGGGGTGTAATGGTGTGGGGGGGGGGGGGGGGGAGATTTTCTTGGCACACTTTGGGCTCCCCATGGTTTAATCACCACGACCTACCTGAGTATTGTTGCTGACCGTGTCCATCCCTTTATGACTACAGTGTCCCCATCTTCTGATGGCTCCTCCCAGCAGGATAATGTCACCATGTCACAAAGCTCCAATCATCTCACCACTGGACAATGAGGTCCCTGTCCTCCAATGGCCTCCACACTCACCACATCTCATCCAATAGAGCACCTCTGATATGTGGTGGAACGGGAGATTGGCATCATGGATGTGCAGCCGACAAATCTGCAGCACCTGTGTGATGTTATCATGTCACTATGGAGCAAAATCTCTGAGGAACGTTTCCAACACCTTGTTGTATCTCTGCCACCAAGAATGAAGGCCAAAGGGGGTCCAACCCGCTACTAGCAAGGTGTACCTAATAAAATGGCCGGTGAGTGTAGATTGTACATTCAGTCACATCAGTCCCTGTCCCTCAAGGTGCTTACAATCCTAGATCCCTAATTTACATTCATACAAATACTAAGGCCAATTTAGACAGTGTGGGAGGAAACCGGAGTACATACAAACTCCAGGCAGATATTGCCATGGTTGGGTTTCGAACCGACAACCTTTGTGCTGCTGGTGATCCCTCTAATGATATAAAGATCTATATAGGGGAATCAGGACTCCCTTCCTCCTGCTGGTGATCCCTCTAATGATATAAAGATCTATATAGAGGAATCAGGACCTCCTTCCTCCTGCTGATGACCCCTCTAGTGATATAAAGATCTATATAGAGGAATCAGGACCTCCTTCCTCCTGCTGGTGACCCCTCTAGTGATATAAAAATCTATATAGAGGAATCAGGACCTCCTTCCTCCTGCTGATGACCCCTCTAGTGATATAAAGATCTATATAGAGGAATCAGGACCTCCTTCCCCCTGCTGGTGACCCCTCTAGTGATATAAAGATCTATATAGAGGAATCAGGACCTCCTTCCTCCTGCTGGAGATCCCTCTAGTGATATGAAGATCTATATAGAGGAATCAGGACTCCCTTCCTCCTGCTGGAGATCCCTCTAGTGATATAAAGATCTATATAGAGGAATCAGGACCTCCTTCCTCCTGCTGATGACCCCTCTAGTGATATAAAGATCTATATAGAGGAATCAGGACTCCCTTCCTCCTGCTGGTGATCCCTCTAATGATATAAAGATCTATATAGAGGAATCAGGACCTCCTTCCTCCTGCTGGAGATCCCTCTAGTGATATCAAAAACCTATATAGAGAAATCAGGACCTCCTTCCTCCTGCTGGAGATCCCTCTAGTGATATAAAGATCTATATAGAGGAATCGGGACCTCCGTCCTCCTGCTGATGACCCCTCTAGTGATATAAAGATCTATATAGAGGAATCAGGACTCCCTTCCTCCTGCTGGTGATCCCTCTAATGATATAAAGATCTATATAGAGGAATCAGGACTCCCTTCCTCCTGCTGATGACCCCTCTAGTGATATAAAGATCTATATAGAGGAATCAGGACTCCCTTCCCCCTGCTGGAGATCCCTCTAGTGATATAAAGATCTATATAGAGGAATCAGGACCTCCTTCCTCCTGCTGGTGATCCCTCTAGTGATATAAAGATCTATATAGAGGAATCAGGACCTCCTTCCTCCTGCTGATGACCCCTCTAGTGATATAAAGATCCATATAGAGGAATCAGGACCTCCTTCCTCCTGCTGGTGACCCCTCGAGTGATATAAAGATCTATATAGAGGAATCAGGACCTCCTTCCTCCTGCTGGTGAGCCCTCTAGTGATATAAAGATCTATATAGAGGAATCAGGACCTCCTTCCTCCTGCTGGTGACCCCTCTAGTGATATAAAGATCTATATAGAGGAATAAGAACCTCCTTCCTCCTGCCGGTGACCCCTCTAGTGATATAAAGATCTATATAGAGGAATCAGGACCTTTTTCCTCCTGCTGGTGACCCCTCTAGTGATATAAAGATCTATATAGAGGAATCAGGACCCCCTTCCTCCTGCTGGTGATCCCTCTAGTGATATAAAGATCTATATAGAGGAATCAGGACCTCCTTCCTCCTCCTGGTGACCCCTCTAGAGATATAAAGATCTATATAGAGGAATCAGGACCTCCCTCCTCCTGGTGATCCCTCTAGTGATATAAAGATCTATATAGAGGAATCAGGACCTCCTTCCTCCTGCTGGTGATCCCTCTAGTGATATAAAGATCTATATAGAGGAATCAGGACCTCCTTCCTCCTCCTGGTGACCCCTCTAGAGATATAAAGATCTATATAGAGGAATCAGGACCTCCCTCCTCCTGGTGATCCCTCTAGTGATATAAAGATCTATATAGAGGAATCAGGACCTCCTTCCTCCTGCTGATGATCCCTCTAGTGATATAAAGATCTATATAGAGGAATCAGGACCTCCTTCCTCCTGCTGGTGACCCCTCTAGTGATATAAAGATCTATATAGAGGAATCAGGACCTCCTTCCTCCTGCTGGTGATCCCTCTAGTGATATAAAGAGGGTGGCCCTTCAAGGGATAAAACTGGTCGTGCAGCGCCTCCAAAAAGCAATTCACTGTTGATTGCCTTTCAGAGGAACAATCATGACAGTCACAAGTGTAAAAGAGCCCTGTCACCTATCCCTGTCACTTTTTATCTCTACATACATGTTTTGTCACTCCATCAACACAGCCATTTGCAAACTCATCCTTCAGTCATTTATATAGCCCACTTTTGGACTCTAATATTTGGGGCCCCCTTTTTTTTTTCTTTTTTTTGTTTGAAGAAGTTTTTGGAACCACTTTTTGTCACCTCACATTAGGTACTTTCACTTAAAAGGGCACTAACAGAGTTTTAACACATAATAAACCTTAAAACACTTAGGGGAGAAAACGAGGGACTGTATCCTCTCCTTCCCCTTCTTTCTTCCCTTTTTTTTTCCTTCCCCTCTTCTTCTCCTTCTGTGCACCCCTTTCCCTCTTCTCTGCACAGCCCTGATTCCCCTAGTCAGTATGGAGTGTGGGGTTCCAGGGCTGGGCTTTTTATATAGGAGCGTAGATTATTGTTCTCATTTTTGGGTTGTTTTTTTTTTTTTTTTCTTTCTTCGGGAAATATTGAGTATATGTGTTTTTATGTATTGTAAAGTGTGTTATATGTTGTTGAAAAATTAATAAAAAAGAGATATTAAAAAGTTTGAAGAAAGCCTCCCTGAATTTGTCAGGAAGCTTTTCAGGTGCAGTTTTTGCTGCACACAAGGCTCTTCAGACCGAGCCTCAGAGAGGCTACAGGTCCCCTAGTGGTGGCATGCAGGCTGGTCCGGGCCGCTCACCCCCTGTGTAGAGGACACATTGAGGGTCTTGTACGGCCTCCCCTGCTCTGTGCCCGCCTCATCTTGAAAGCAGATGGAAAAGCTTTTTGACCAAAATTCACCATGACTTTCCCATTGTGCCCCGTCCATCTGGGCTCCCGGGCGATGTGTCAGGGCGGTGATCTCTAGATTTATCACCCGCACCGCCTCCCCCAAGCACAATGTGTACATACACAGGTCACCCACATTGGAATGTACGCTTTTTATACTTAATGACTGAATTAGAGAAAACCGGGCAGGGGGAGGGGGCAATCTGTATTATTCATAAAACACAGCCAAAGGAACAGCATTTCCCAGCGTGCCCAAGAAAGAAAAAAAAAAAAAAAAAGAAAGGGAGCAACTTGTGGAACTAAAAGTATCAGCATGACTCCTCCATGCAGCTGCTGAGAAAATCAGTTCTGCCAGCTGTGAGGTCTCAGCACTGGGTTACCAGTCATAGCTCCGCCCTCACCGATTGCTATGGGAAACATTTTAAGCAGAATGCAGTTTTTTCCTTTCTTAACCACTTGCTGACCGCCCTATAGCAGTTTTACTGATACAGGGCGGCCGCTGTGCGCAGGATCATGTATATATACCGTATATACTCGAGTATGACCTGACCCGAATATAAGCCGAGGCATCTAATTTTACCACTAAAAACAGGGGAAAATTATTGACTCGAGTATAAGCCTAGGGTGAGCAATGTGCAGCTACTGTAAGTGGAAAAGTGGGTCAACAATGCCCATTTGCAGCCTCACTGTGCCCATCTGCATGCCTCACTGTGTCCATGCCTCACTGTGCCCATCTGCATGCCTCACTGTCCATCTGCATGCCTCACTGTGTCAATGCCTCACTGTACCCATCTGCATGCCTCACTGTGTCCATGCCTCACTGTGCCCATCTGCATGCCTCACTGTGCCCATCTGCATGTGCCAATCTCCCTACCTGATCCGTGCCTTATGTACTGGCACTGTGTCCATCTGCAGCCTTATGATCTCCAGCACTGTGACATACAGTCTAGTCGGCCGCCGTGTAGTGTAGCAAAGCCCGCCTCCTCCTCGTCCTCGGTGATGGAACACTGACTTAGTTTCCCAGCAGTGAGTCAGTGTTCAGCCTATTACGGACGAGGAGAAGGTGGGGCTTTGTTACACTGCGTGGTCGCCGACTAGACAGTATGTCACAGCGCCGGAGATCAAAAGGCTGCAGATGGACACAGTGAGGCGCGGGACTCGAGTATAAGCCGAGGGGGACATTTTCAGCACAAAAAAATGTGCTGAAAAACTCGGCTTATACTCCAGTATATACGGTACGTGACCCTGCACTCTTGTGTAGCAGGCGCGAATGCGCCCCGCCAACGGCTCGCTCCCACTGTGATCAAACACAGCGGGTACTGCGGACTCGATGCCCACCGGCACCCACTGATCATCAGCCACAGATATTGCAGTTCTATATGTAAAACAAGGCAGATTGTCGTTATGACAGGAGGGAAGGCATGGGATCCTGTGTTCCTGCAAAGCAGAGACATGGATTCATATCTCCCCCTAGTAAAAGCACCTCCAACTGTTTAGAAAAACACTGGCTAGGCACACATTTAACCCTTTGATCCCCCTGATGTTTAACCCCATTCCCAGCCAGTGTCATTAGTACAGTGACAGTGCGTATTTTTTAGTACTCGCCTTCAGGACTTCTCCAGAGCCTCTCCCATCCTCTGGAACGCGCTACCCCAATCTGTCCGACTTTCTCCTACTTTGTCCACTTTCAGACGACCCCTGAAAACGCATCTCTTCAGAGAAGCCTATCTGGCCCCCACCTAACATTTACTTTCTCCATCAGCCTATCCCCCCACAGGTATTACCTCTTGCATCACTTGACCTTCCCTCTTAGATTGTAAGCTCTAAGGAGCAGGGCCCTCTGATTCCTACTGTATTAAAGTGTATTGTATTTGTACCCTCAAGTTGTAAAGCGATGCGTAAACTGTTGGCGCCATATAAATCCTGTATAATAATAGTACTGATCACTGTATTAGTGTCACTGGTCCCCAAAAAGCGTCAGGTAATGTCAGAATGTCCGCCGCAATGTCGCAGTCTTGCTATAAGTCGCTAATCACCACCATTACTAGTAAAAATAAACAAAAATTCAATAAAAATATCCCGCAGTTTGTAGACGCGATAACTTTTGCGCAAACCAATAATTGTTTTACTAAAAACATGTAGCAGAATATGCATTGGTCTAAATTGCTAAAGAAATTTTATTTTTTTTACTGGATGTGTTTTATAGCTGAAATAGAAAAAACATATATTTTTTTTTTTTTTCAGAATTCTCACTTTTTTTGTTCATAGCGCAAAAAATAAAAATCACAGAGGTGATCAAATACCACCAATAGAAAGCTGTATTTGTGGGAAAATTTTGTTTGTGTACAGCGTCGCACGACCGCACAATTGTCAGTTATAGTACTGAATTGCCGTATCGCAAAAAAATGGCCTGGTCATGAAGGGGGGGGGTAAATTTTCTGGAGGGCAAGTGGTTAAAGTAGATGTAAACCCTAACCAGTCATCCGTACACCTTTTTTCATTCATTGGTACGTCTCTAGTGCTGCGGATCTCCTGCAGAATTGTTTGTAGACATTTCCCGTCTACTTGCACTCCAGCGATGGCTGCATGGCCGTTTCTCCAGGGTGGATTTCCCGATGGTGACAACAGTGGGAACGTGACTGCATAATGTGCATTGAAATGGCCATGTTGTCCCCATTAGAAGCACAAATAGGTGACGGGCAGTGTTGTCACCCTACAACAGGAAGTGGCTTTCACGGCAGGATCACTGAGTATCATTTTATTAAAAACATTGAAAACGAGCTTTTGTAAAGACATTAATACGAGATCATTATTATTATTTATTATTATTATGCAGGATTTATATAGTGCCAACAGTTTGCGCAGCGCTTTACAACACGAGGGCAGACAGTACAGTTACAATACAATTCGGTACAGGAGGAATCAGAGGGCCCTGATCAGAAGAGCTTACAATCTAAGAGGCGACCAAGTATATGGGGGCTGAGGACAAGACGTTGGTCATAGGTCTGCCCTCACCTGATTATTACCCTCCGATGTCAGTCCTCCTAATAATTCTGCTCTGCCGGACCCCCCCCCCCCCACCTCTCTCCTTCCTCTCCGCCTGGAGCGGACCAGCGCACGGCTCTGACATTTAGAAGCAGCAGAGCTTTGCGTGTTACAAGGAATACGACATGTCACAAAGAGAAATAGAAGACTTGTTTCTATATATTTTATTTCACCCCCCCCCCCCATCCCCCATTTACAATCTACAGCCGGCTTCAATGTATTCCGAGTGAAAGGTGACCCGTCACAACTATATATATCAGCAGCAAAAGCGGCTTTTCTTTTATTAGTTTCTGCTTTTGCAGTCAGCAGAAATAACTTGCTGCTAAAATGGAGTTTGAAGCACCTTTGACCCGTTTCAGCGACCAGTCAGCGAATGGAAACACAAGTCTGCCATGAATACAGCGATATGACAGAGGGGGGGGGGTGGGAAGCTGACTCTGAGTTTTACCCCCCCCCCCTCCAACGGTTGTCATGCAAGTGCATTGAAGCGGTAGTAAACCGCTGCAGAATAAAAAGAGTAAAATAAAACACCTGTAAGACAATGTGCTAGTATGCATCGCTTACTAGCACATTATGAAATACTTTAAAACGAAGCCCTCCAGCGCCGCGCTGTCACCGCTGAAAGGGCTGACATCTTCCCCCAGCCTTTCTTCCGGGTTCACGGGCTCCGGCGCTGTGATTGGCTGGATCCACGATGACTTCACTTCCGCACATGTATCTTTCACGGCTGTCACGATGTATAGATCTGTGCATTTTCTGCCCTACGTGTTCTTAATTTATGCTTTGCTTTGTTATAGAATGTCTTCAACTTATGATCTTCTCTATGACCCTGAAGAGGGGATAAACTTCCATATTCCTGAAACGCGTTTGGCTGAATGAGAAGCAACTTCTATGTCCTCCATCAGCTCTTTATGAGTTTTGGTACACTGTATTTTGTATTCCGCACTTCCAAGGTGATGTTTGCACCAATACAATTTTATATTTTTCAATAAAACTTTGTTAATTCATTGAAATAGTATATTGTTCATTGTAGTCTGCCCATAAAGTCCCATAGTACGAGGGGGGTACTTTTTGTCCTTCGCGGGAGGCCTCGGTTCCGGTGTTCTATCAGAAAGCCGCTACCCATCAGAATATGCAACCTTAGTGACGTTCCGTCGCGGCCATCTTGGTACACCCCACACTCGTCCACAGTAAGCCTACAGTCTGAAGTTGCCAAGCAGACATCTTCTTACACCCACCGGAGTCCAGCATTTCACACTTATTTTTACCAGTAAGCTGAGGTTATATAGTGAAATGCAGGATTTAAAAATTCGTCGCACTGTTTTGATGTTGAATTTTAAAATCAGCGGTGTTCTGTCAGATTAGCAAACCTGTGAGATCAGCAGGCTTGTCGATGCTTTTAAATTTCAACATCAAAACAGTGGAACGGACTTCCAAATCCTGTATTTCACTATATAAGCCGAGTTTACTGGTAAAAATAAATGTGAAATGCAAAACTCCAGTGGGTGCAACAAGATGTTCGCTTGGCGACTTCAGACTGTAGGCTTACTGCGGACGAGTGCGGGGTGTACCAAGATGGTCGTGCCGAAACGTCACTTCCGTTACATTATCTGATGGGTAGCGGCTTTCTGACAGGACACCGGCAAGAAGCTCTGAAGATCTGGCACGGTATGCGGGAACCTTCAGAGCGAATGCGCCGCTGACGTCAGCGGCTGCATGCAGGGTGAATATCTCTTAAACAGCGCATGTTTGATAGGAGATATTTACTTTATCTACAGGTAAGCTATATTATAGGCTTAACTGTAGGAATACATAACAAAGCGGGCTTTACTACAACTTTAACTTATGAACCCGGAAGCAGCGTGTATTATGCCACTTCCAGGGTCACAGCTGTCATCAGCTAAGGATGTAGCTATTCAAGCACAATCTGTCTATGTAATGTGATATCTTGTTTATAATACTACATGATACCCTTCTCTGAAGTATTTCTACTCATGTACTTATTCCTATAACTAATAAAGATCTAAAGATAAAAAAAAAAAACAACAACCGTGAGGGGTGGGTGACAACTGTTTTTTTTTTTTCTAATACAGCTTTTTCAAACTTTTTACTCCAGAGGATTTCTTAAAATTATCTTCAGGTCTAAGGATCCCCTGCTAAGTAAAAATTAATTGGAGGTCACTTGTGATGGCTGTGACTGGTTTACTTTGATCACAAGGTACAGAGCAACTCTGATTGGCTTTGTACATTTTTCCAGTAATCTGAGCGATCCAATGACAGCTCAATCACAGCCATTTAAACAGGCACACTGTCCGCTCCTGAGCGTTTTCTGCCGCACCAATTAATAACAAAAAAATGGAGTCTACCTCTCTGCCATTCTTAACATACAGAAAAAGAATAAAATGACTAAGTCAGCAGATTAAGCTTCGAGTTGTATTCGTTAACATCTGGGATGTGGTGCAGACAGGTGTTTTAAAGAACATGTCTGCAGCACAAGCCTAACATGCAACCCCTGACAGAATGTTCACAGGGCGCAGCAGAAATCGCACCAAGTGACAGAAAGTGATGACGGGATTTGATGAGGTTTTCTTTTTAATAACATGGCCCAGTTTTGAGTCCTTGTAATTAACAGGGCGGGGGGGAGATGGAGAAGCGGCTCTGCTCGAGCATTCAGCGTTTTCAGAAAATAATGCAAAATGTCGCCTGGAGGGGTGTCAGTAATTTCCACCCAACACCATTCCCTCCTCTTCATTCTCTGGAACCAAGCGAGAGCGCCCAACCAACAATGACAAACACACCAGAGGGGGAGGACAAAACCAGTGTTATTCCTAGAAATGACCCCCGGCACTAATGGTCGCAACGCAGTGTGACGAACGCGCTTTAATAGAGACGTACCGAACGGTGTCATTTGCGAAGACTGAAACGTCATGTTCGTGTCAAATTTGCAAAGAAATGTGTCATAGAACACAAGGAAATTAAAGATGAATAGTTGTAGTGAGGGAGATGATGTAATCAGCCTCCCACAACTGCCATAAGGGCCCCTTTCACACTGGGCGAGGGATGGGTTGGGAATAAGTGAGGAATGGGTTGGGAATGGGTAAGGGATGGAATGGGTGAGGGATGGGTTGGGAATGGGTGAGGGATGAGTTGGGAATAGGTGAGGGATGGGTTGGGAATGGTGAGGGATGGGTTGGGAATGGGTGAGGGATGCGTTGGGAATGATGAGGGATGGGTTGGGAATGGGTGAGGGATGGGTTGGGAATGGGTGAGGGATGGGTTGGGAATGGGTGAGGGATGGGTTGGGAATGGGTGAGGGATGGGTTGGGAATGGGTGAGGGATGGGTTGGGAATGGGTGAGGGATGGGTTGGGAATGGGTGACAGCAGTTTTTAATCTAATCCAGCCCTTTTCAACCTTTTTACTCGAGGATCCCTTAAAATTATCTTCAGGTCTAAGGAACCCCTGCTAAAATAATAACAAATTGGAGGTCAGTTGGATAAATGTCTCTTACATAGGAGATCAGTGGTCAGAATTGAACCCTTACAGACAGTTAAAAAGATCATTGTTTTTTGTTTAAAAGTTCTTCATGTTATATACTGTCTGGGGACTGGTCTCCGGGCCTAGGCCCCCACTGAGTGACGCAGGTCACGCTTTTTTGGCCTGTATTTTCTTTCACGCTATTATTTAGAACGCAATGTTGCAATATTCTGTACCTGCTTTGTAACGCATGCATTGTACTTAGAACTTTTTTTTTTTTGGTTTTGTTTATACAATAACCCGTTTATGAAACTAAAAAGATTAGTGTCATGCCGCTGCCTCTTCCAAGTGACATGGACCTTCAGAACTGCGCCATCATATGGGAGGTTCATCAGCCACAGCTCAAGGAACTCCTAGCAACCTCTGGAGGAATCCTGGTTGAGAATGGCTGATCTAATCATTGGTTTTCCTGAGAGGTGTCAGGCTGTAGGGGGTGGGGCTAAAGCAGACATGGAGGAACCTCCGAACACAATGAACTATCTTTGAGGGATCAATTTCAGCGCCTATCTGAAGACCAGTAACTACAGGGACCCAGCACATCTGTCACTGTATTCCTTCAAGATTTTGAATGAAGGGAAGGCAAGGAGAAGAGAGGAGGAAAGGAGGATGAGAAGAGAGGAGGAAAGGAGGATGAGAAGAGAGGAGGAAAGGAGGATGAGAAGAGAGGAGGAAAGGAGGATGAGAAGAGAGGAGGAAAGGAGGATGAGAAGAGAGGAGGAAAGGAGGATGAGAAGAGAGGAGGAAAGGAGGATGAGAAGAGAGGAGGAAAGGAGGATGAGAAGAGAGGAGGAAAGGAGGATGAGAAGAGAAGAGGAAAAGGAGGATGAGAAGAGGAGGAGGAAAAGGAGGATGAGAAGAAGGAGGATGAGAAGAGAGGAGGAAAGGAGGATGAGAAGAGAGGAGGAAAGGAGGATGAGAAGAGGGGAGGAAAGGAGGATGAGAAGAGAGGAGGAAAAGGAGGATGAGAAGAGAGGAGGAAAAGGAGGATGAGAAGAGGAGGAGGAAAAGGAGGATGAGAAGAGGAGGAGGAAAAGGAGGATGAGAAGAAAGGAGGGAGAAGAGGAGAAGAGGGAGAAGAAGAGAAGAGGGAGAAGAAGAGAAGAGAGGAGGGAGAAGAAGAGAGGAGGAAGGAGGAGGAAGAAGGAAGAAAAGGAGAAGGAGAAAAAAGGAGGAGAAGAAGAAGGGAAGAGAGGAGGAGAAGAGAAGCGAGGAGGAGAGGAAGAAGAGAAGCGAGGAGGAGAGGAAGAAGAGAAGAGAGGAAAAGGAGGAGAGGAAGAAGAGAAGAGAGGAAAAGGAGGAGAAGAGAGGAAAAGGAGGAGAAGAGAAGGGAGGAGGAGGAGGAGGAAGAGAAGAAAAAAGAGAGGAGGAGGAGGAGGAGGAAGAGAAGAAAAAAGAGGAGGAGGAGGAGGAAGAGGAAGAGAAGAAAAAAGAGGAGGAGGAGGAGGAGGAAGAAAAGAGAGGAGAAGAAGAAAAGAGAGGAGAAGAAGAAAAGAGGAGGAGAAGAGACGAGGAGGAGGAGGAGGAGAAGAGACGAGGAGGAGGAGGAGGAGGAGGAGGAGGAGGAGGAAAAGAGAGGAGGAGAAGAAGAAAAGAGGAGGAGAAGAGACGAGGAGGAGGAGGAGGAGGAGAAGAGAAAGAGGAGGAGGAGGAGGAGGAGGAGAAGAGACGAGGAGGAGGAGGAGGAGGAGGAGGAGGAGGAGGAGAAGAGGAAGAGGAAGAGGAAGAGGAAGAGGAGGAGGAGGAGGAGGAGGAGAAGAAGAAGGGGAGGAGAGAAGAAGAGAGGGGGAGGAGAGAAGAAGAGAGGGGAGGGGGAGGAGGAGGAGGAGAAGAAGAAGAAAAAGAGGAGACGAAGAGAGGAGGAGGAGGAGGAGGAGGAGGAGGAGGAGAAGGAGAAGGAGAAGGAGGAGAAGGAGAAGGAGAAGAGGAGGAGAGGAGGAGAAGAGAGGAGGAGGAGGCAAAGAGAAGAGGAGGAGGAGGAGGAGGAGGAGGAGGAGGAGGAGGAGAAGGAGGAGAAGGAGGAGGAGGAGGAGGAGGAGAAGAGGAGGAGAAGAGGAGGAGGAGGAGGAGAAGAGGAGGAGAAGAGGAGGAGGAGGAGGAGAAGAGGAGGAGGAGGAGGAGGAGGAGAAGAAGAGAGGAGGAGGAGGAGAAGAGAGGAGGAGGAGGAGAAGAGAGGAGGAGGAGGAGAAGAGAGGAGGAGGAGGAGGAGGAGGAGGAGGAGGAGGAGAGGAGAGAGGAGGAGGAGGAGGAGAAGAGAGGAGGAGGAGGAAGAGAAGAAAAAAGAGAGGAGGAGGAGGAGGAGGAGGAGGGGGAGGGGAAGAGGACGAGGAGGAGAAGAGGAAGAGGAGAGGAAGAGGAAGAGGAGAAGAAGAGGAAGAGGAAGAGGGGGAGGAGAAGAAGAGAGGGGGGAGGAGAAGAAGAGAGGGGGAGGAGAAGGAGAAGAAGAAGAGAGGAGAGGAGGCGAAGAGGAGAAGAGGAGGAGGAGAAGAGGGAGAGGAGGAGGAGGAGAAGAGGAGAAGAGGAAGAGGAGGAGAAGAGGAAGAGGAGGAGAAGAGGAAGAGGAGGAGAAGAGGAGGAGGAGGAGGAGGAGGAGGAGGAGAAGAAGAAGAAGAAGAAGAAGAAGAAGAAGAAGAAGAGGAGGAGGAGGAGGAAAAGAAGAGAGGGGGAGGAGGAGAAGGAGAAGAAGAAGAGGAGAGGAGAAGAGAGGAGGAGGAGGAGGCAAAGAGAAGAGGAGGCGAAGAGGAGGAGGAGAAGGAGGAGGAGGAGAAGAGGAGAAGAGGAGGAGGAGGAGGAGGAGGAGAAGAGATGAGGAGGAGAAGAGAGGAGGAGGAGGAGGAGGAGAAGAAGAGAGGAGGAGAAGGAGAAGAGAGGAGGAGGAGGAGGAGGAGGAGGAGGAGGAGAAGAAGAAGGAGGAGGAGGAGGAGGAGGAGGAGAAGAGAGGAGCAGGAGGAGAAGGAGAAGAGAGGAGGAGAAGAGAGGAGGAGGAGGAGAAGAGAGGAGGAGGAGAAGAGAGGAGGAGGAGGAGAGGAGGAGGAGGAGGAGGAGGAGGAGGAGGAGGAGGAGGAGGAGGAGGAGGAGGAGAAGAAGAGAGGAGGAGGAGGAGGAGGAGAAGAAGAGAGGAGGAGGAGGAGGAGGAGGAGGAGGAGGAGGAGGAGGAGGAGGAGGAGGAGAGAGAAGAGGAGGAGGAGAAGAGGAGAAGAAGAGAAGAGGAGAAGAGGAGGAGAAAAGGGAGAAGAGGAGGAGAAAGGGGAGAAGAGGAGGATAAAAGGGAGAAGAGGAGGAGGAGAAAGGAGAAGGAGGAGAAAAGAGGAGGGGAGGAGGAGGAGAGAAAGGAAAGGAGCAGAACAGAAAAAAAAATGAATAAAAAGCAATGTAAAGTTTGCAGGACTCAGGAGTCGATGTAAAACATTCATCTGAAGCCACTCATCTATTCACAATGTCTGACTCTCTGTCCCCCTTGAAGGTCGGTCTCCAGTGTCTGTGAACACTGATGACTTATGACATTGACAACCAGACAATAGAGACATCTTTGCGTTAGTGGACAGGTGCATCTCTTACCTGATTTGCCCCCGTACCAGCGGCCGGCTCTTTGTTCTGTTCATGTTGGAGTCAAACGGCACCTCGAAAAACTGCAAGACAAATGAGTGGCGTACAATTGGACTTTTCCTTTTCATCTGTTAACCGTAAGCTACTTGTACCCGTAAATGTAATCTCTATGCAAATAACAAAACCATTTTGTCATTTCACAACATCTACAACCATTTTTGTGAAGCAAATGTCTTTTAAAACAGAATTAACTTGCAAGCCTTGTAAAGTGTTGAGTGCCTGATCATGCTGGCTGTCCTAAATGCCAGCCAAAAAGGTAGCAAAGCATCCAGTCTGTGCTCTACCGAAATATAATGGCCTCTATTGCCCCTTGGTCACTATTCCTCCCACTGTCCACCAGGTTGAGGCACAATTCCTTCTATTGACTCCCAGCAGTGGGGCATTATTCGTCCGACTGACACCAACAATGGGGCATTACTTTTTCTTACACCGACACCAACGATGGGGCACGACTTCTTTCACTGACACCAATGGTGGGGCACTAATTTTTCCACTAACGCCAAGGATGGGGCACTACTTCTTCCACTGAGCCCTGCTGTCTGTGTCTATAGACACAGACAGGGCGGCTCAGGACTGAGCCTGCACAAGTGCCCCCACAGAAAACTGCTTTCCATGGGGGCATTTGCCAAAGCGGAGGAGCCAGAAGTGCCAGTGGGGGATCCCAGAAGAAGAGGATTGTGGCTGCTATGTGCAATACCATAATTATGATATGTTTATTATTTTAATAAAGAAAAAAAATGGAAGCTTTAATAATAAACTTCCTCTTTTTAAACAACCTGAACATTTTCTCAGTCTCAAAATTCCTTAACCCTGTGGACGGCGAGGAGTTAATTTGACCCTTCGCGGTGCACAGCATGAAATTGTGAGTTCAGGAGGCCAAATGTGACTGGAAATATTTGCACAGTAAATGTCACAGGTGTGATGGGAGCACAATGACAGAAAAAAAATGCAAAAGTTTCATCCATTCTGTCCAAGAACAACAAAAATTGGGGAGAACAGCGGCCTCCTGTCATCATGGCTGTACTTAGTGGTCACCATGGCGCTCTGCCTCTTAATGAGGCGGCATAATCCTACACGCCGCATGCAGCTGAACCTGTGACGAGGATCGAGGGAGATGAAAAGAAAGAAACGAAGCAGCAACACAAACACGAGGTGAGACAAGAGCCAGGATGAAAAGGGGTGCTGACAGCCGATGCTTCGCCGTGTGCCGAAAACATAAAGACCAACGTCACACCTGAGAAAACCCAGCATTACCCCCGGACTGCCAACAAAGGGCACCTGTCACCCCCACACACACCAATACAAAAACATGCAAGTCATTATATCATGACAGAAGTCATGCCCATGTACCGGCAGGAGCATACTCCCCCCCGAGAATCATTCTAAACCTGCAACAATGCATCCGCATTCACTACCTACTAACCGCAAGGAGCACTATGCAAAGTACAGGAAGTCAGAACAACCAATCAGAATTCTTCTTTTTGTGGCCAGACTGGCTGCGCTGGATATTACTGCACTTGCCATTTTGTAGGTAGAATAACAAGGAAAGCAGAAGATAACCTAAACATGCAACAGAAAAAGCACAGCATTGATTGGGGTCCTGAAAGGAAGCCAAGATCTCGGTGTTTAGGTTGAAAGTGTCTTCCAATCACACTTGGATACAGTAGGTAAAGCGATGAACAGCCGTCACACCAAAGTCACCCAGTTGCAAAGATATTTTTTTGCTACAGGGTGAATACAGGATAAATACCCGTACGCGTTTCGTCCAAAAAATGTAAGCATATTTACCCCGTATTCACTTTGTAGCAAACAAATATCTTTGCACCTGGATGACTTTGGGTTTCCGGCTGTTCAACTCTTTAACTATTAGATAACCTCCTAAACGTACCACCCCATATAAAGTCACATTTTTTTTTTGTACTAACCTGTACTCTGGTATATTATAATTTCTGGTTGAGTTTTGGCCTTATAATACTTGCGTGTGCAGCTTCACTGCAAGGGAGAGGCTGTTTACTTTCCCTGGAGTTGGGCTTTAATATGTTCTTTTTATTTTGCTGAGATGACTTTTAAGCTGAGCTCTGGACACAAAAATGTTCATTTAAATATATTCCTTGACAGCCACAAGATGTATAAATCCACCTTATAACAGTATCATCATTGGGCTGTACATAAAGCAGAGCTGCAGGAAGGACCCAGCAGGCCCCACCCACTACAGGCAGCCTGCAGAAAATTACAGGAGGGAGCAGAGACAAGTCACCCTGCACAGGGAGGGAGAGCAGAGCTGTGGGAGGGGCCAAGCAGACTCCACTTACTACAGGCTGCCTGCAGAAAACTACAGGAGGGGGCAGAGACAAGTCACCCTGCACAGGGAGGGAGAGCAGAGCTGTGGGAGGGGCCAAGCAGACTCCACCTACTACAGGCTGCCTGCAGAAAACTACAGGAGGGGGCAGAGACAAGTCACCCTGCACAAGGAGGGAGAGCAGAGCTGTGGGAGGGGCCAAGCAGACTCCACCTACTACAGGCTGCCTGCAGAAAACTACAGGAGAGGGCGGAGACAAGACTAGTCCCCCTGCACAAGGATAGAGAGCAGCAGTGAGCGGTCTTTATTACAGGAAGTCTCACACTGGAGATGTACAGATCTGGAAGAAATACACAAAGCTCATTGTGATTCATGGAGGAATACACATGATGAATGTGTGAAGATGATCTTTCTTCCCGGAGTTCTGCTTTAACGTCCCGCTACCATCCAGCTTATGAGGTTCAACAGTCTTCACTCATATTACGGCGTACAACGCCAGGTTCTTATATTACTGAGTACCTGCCGCCTCCCTTTTTATCTCTGTCTTTTAATGGCTACAAACCATCTCCAGTAATCAGAGTGATTTGGAAAGCCCTAAAATGGCAAACTAAAGACCCGGAGACCGAACACAGCGGACTGTAGGTAAGGACAGACCTCTCCATCTTGTCTTCACGCCGTGACAATGGACACTGATCTGTCAACGACTCGAGTTGCTCACAATTCCAGACAGCTCACATGTATGTCTGCACATCTGAATGAAGTTGGTGTTTGCAGAGAGAACTGGTTATCTGACATTTCATGTGGGGTGTGAGGAGAATGACGTGTTAGTGGTTGGTGCAACAAATTCCATTTCATTATACCTTGTATTCAGGGAGGTGAAAGTGGATGTCTATCGGCACCAATCCATACAGACACATAGCAGGTATCCAGATGAAGGATGACTGCTCAAGTATGTGAGGCCTCTATAGATAGGAGAAATTTACTATGGGGAAAGGTGCACCGGCTGTGTGTTCTTAGGGAAGCCATTTCTGTGAATGAACCAAAGCAGGCCCTTGAAGGTTCCCTAAAGAGTGAAGCTGACCACACCCTGAACGAATTCTGAGGGGTTATAAACCCTTGTGTTTTTTCACCTTATTGCATCCTATGCATTAAGGTGAAAAAACTTGTCACTGACCGGCCCCCCAGCCCCCCCCCCCCCATTTTACTTACCCGAGTCCTGCATTCCCCCGAGACGCGCTCCTCCCCCTCTGCCCATTGTCTCGGCTCTTGATTGGATAGATTGGATCCCGCTGCTGTCAATCAAATCCAATGACGTGGGCGCCGGGGCCTAGTCTGGCATTCTGCATCTATGGACGCAAGTGGTGGACTCGGGAGCGCGTCCGCAAGGAAACCCCCTGGGAGAGGGCTTCTCCTAGGGGGTTATACGATGCGGGGAGGTCTTCCTACCCTGACGTATCAGATGTGCCTACTCTTTGCAGACATCCCCGGCTCCACCCCACCGGAACAGAAATTAGCGCACACACTCTTTAGTGCAGTACAATGGGCTATAGCCCTATTTTGGCGCACTCCGGGGGTCCCGTGGGACCAGGTTCTTAAACGTATGGCGGCTATACAGATTATGGAAAGGGTATTCCACACCATCATGGATACTATGCCTATTTATGATTTGAAATGGAAACAGTGGGCCTCATAAAGACCTTCCCCATATATAGGCAACATTTCATATTTATCCTCACGCTAGGAAGACATATAGTTAACACCTTCGACGAAGGCCTCCCATATCGAGTCAGGTTTTTCATTTGTTGTTATGGGTACCATTTGTATCTCTCTCTTGGTTTCTCCTGTTCTCAGTTTTATGTGATCAGAAAGCTTTTTTCATTCTTTGCAATAGAGAGAACAGTAAGCACTTACGCAAACCTGGTTATTTCTTAGAAATGATTCCTCTATCGAATTAAGTCTTTGTATTATATTATCACAGAATACTGAGGTGACCCAAGATGCACCAGATTTATGTATTAATACCATTCGGGGGACCACCTCAACAGAATGTTGATCAATGTTTGCTTGCTTTTATATAATAACTGCTTGATAACAAATGTATGTACCTTTATTTTCTCAATAAAAGATCGTTTGTATGAAAAAAAAATACGATGCGGGGAGGAGCTACCAGCACCGCCGAGGGACCCCAGAAGTCGAGGATCGGGGCCACTCTGTGCAAAACAAACTGCACAGTGGAGGTAAGTATGACATGTTTGTTTTTTTATTTTTTTACACAAAGCCTTACAAATCACTTAAAGGAAAGGTCCAGTGGGTGGCGCCACGCCGACTGACATCCTTCAATTGAAAAACCGAAGAAGCCAGGTGGGAATTGCTGGCCAAACTGCGCCTGCATCCGATGAATTGCAGGCACTGACCTAGATCAAATCTTGATCCTGCTATTGTTTTTCTTTATTTTTTAATTTTTTGTTTTTACACATTTTTGTTGGTTGACATTTTTCTCCCTTGCAAGGAGAGAAAGATACAATGCATCTTTCTCTTCATTCGGAGGAGCAAAAAACAAACAAACACAGGGGCAGGCTGCACAGTGACAGCCAATCAGAGGCTATCTCTGTGATCAGGTGGCCAGGAAACAGAAGTCCCAGGTCCCAATCGTTAATTCGGAACCGGGGGCTCTGGGTGAGTGTGCTCGGAGCGTGCTTCACAAACACATGTATGCAATAATGTGGCCTCAAGAATTAAGACCCACTTCTGTGAGGCTGCGTACAGGCAGTGGGAAGGGGTTAAAGTGATATTAGACCCTCAGTTTGTAAAGCACTTGCAACATCTGATTTAATCACTTACTTACTTAGTATGCAACTTCTTTATCCTGGTCTATGTTCCAGTATAAAAGAGAAGTATGGGGTTAACTTTTTTCCAGAATCATATTCACCTAGCTGGATGCAGTGAGTCCGATGCTGCATCTGGCCCCCCGATGCCTCTAAAGCCCCGTACACACGGTCGGACTTTTGCCCAACAAACTTCGTTTTAAGCAAGTTGGACCAACAATCCGACCGTGTGTACGCTCCAGCGGACAAACTTTTTTTAGTTTGGTTTTGTTTTCATCGGACAAAAGTTGGGTCTGCAAACGGACAAACTTTTGCCCAACAAAAGTCTGATGGAGCAAAGTCCTACCGTGTGTACAGAAAACCATCGGACTTTAGTCCGATGGACAAAACAACTAATGTTAAAATCAACCAACAATAGCAGAAGTTGACCAAAGGGTGGCGGTAAAGAGCAGAAAAACCATGTGATGTTGCAAAAAGTTTTGGGAAAGTTTGCAGAAAAGTCCTGTTGTGTATGCTATGGGTGTGCCCGGCCAACTCCGTTCGGACAAAAATCCACGGAAACGTCCGATGGAAGTCCGACCGTGTGTACAAGGCTTTAGACTGAGAACCGAGCAATCAAACACCACAGATCGCTCGGTTCTCACATTTCTCCGAGCTTTATTCTATGGTGGACCGTCATTCTACTGATACACCATGATGTAAGGTCTCGCTACTTCAGAGTAACGGCGTAAATACGTATTACTATTGACCACCTGGTGAGTGCATAGATTGGTGGAGGTGCAATTGTGCGACCAATCATTTCTGGGCACAGTTGGTGTTATTTACATCTTGCTTGTTTCTTTTCACATTGGCCCCTTTCACACGACAAGCTCGGATCCTCCTGTCTGTTTTTCAGGCGGATCCGAGCGGGCCATCCATTGACTCCTATGGGCAGGCGGATGTCAGCGGAAATGTGTCCGCTGACATCCGCCTGCCATCCGATCCACTCAAGATAGACATATGGCGATACATTCGCCATTCGTCTTGGTGGATTGGATGAAAACGGACATGCTGTCCGTTTTTGTCTGATCTCCCCATAGGAATCAGCGGGGCTCTGACAGGCCTCTCCCTGCTCAGTGAGCAGAGACAGACCCGTCACCCACCGGCTTAGCGGAGATCAACGGAGCGATCTTCTGCTGAGCTGGAGGACACCGCTAAATGAATCCGCCCCGTGTGGAAGGGGCCTTTCTGGTAAGCACATAGACTTATCATATATATTGCTGGAATGAAGATGTAGTCAAACCACAGATACACCCGATGGGACTTTATTCACTTTTTTTTATGTTGATTCACTTTATACAGGAAGCGCTGCACACTATTTGATATATTTTTATTTTTTTTTGAAGGTTGTATGTTCACCTTATGTGCTAGATAATTAGTCAGCGCTGACTTTTTCCTTTTTTTGATGTTCATCATACTACTTAGTCGCTTTATGAAATGTAAATAGAATATATACTAATGCTAGCAGCATAAGGATTAAAAGTAGTTCATGTTGATTAACCTCCCTGGCGGTATGCTCATGTCAGATTTTTGATGCTGAAAGCGGTACAATTATTTTGCATGGAAATTTGGCCTTTTATATTGTAGGCCTGTAATTCTTAGGAATAACTCACCTAAATCTGTCCAAACCAGAGTCTAGTAGACATCCCGGGGATGATAAAGTTTGAAACACAAAATCATAAATTATAATATAATAAATAACTATAAATAATTATAACAAATAATAATATAATAATAATAAAAATTATTCAATAATGTAATCAAATCAAAAAACACTGAAACTTGATGACGACTTTCTACACAACTCGCTATCGCTCAATTCTGAAAGTGATTCTAATTTATTATCGCCGTTTTCTAGCTGGTCTAAAACCACTTTTGATGTAAAGGGACACTTTTTGGTTGCTATGGACAATCTCCAGTTTCCAGGCAGAAAGAACAGTATTTATAGTACAAAACTGTAGCAGGACACTGGACAGACCACGAGGGACAAAGGGGATGTGTAATTACCGTATAACACGCACCCCAAGTTTAGGAGGGAATTTTAAGGTAAAAAACTTACATTTAAATGCCCATCAATGCAGCTTTATCAGTGTCCATCTGCAGCCTTGTCCATCATTGCAGCCCAGTGCCTTTGCAGCCTTGCCCAGAGTCCATCTGCAGCCATGCCCAGTGCCTTTGCAGCCTTGCCCAGTGTCCATCTGCAGCCTTGCCCAGTGTCCATCTGCAGCCTTGCCCAGTGTCCATCTGCAGCCTTGCCCAGTGCCTTTGCATTTGCAGCCTTGCCCTGGCCTGATTTAAATTTGGTGCCGATTTCCGCCTACTGTGAGCGGAGCCGAGATACAGAAAGCTGAGTGTACTTCGCTAGACTCGGCTCTGCTCACAGTCCCGCCCAACTCCACTGATTGCGAGTGGAGCCGAGATAGACAAAGCCGAAGTACACTCGGCTTTACTCGGCTCCTCTCGCAGTCACGCCCACCTCCACCGATTGCGAGCGCCGCTGACATACAGAAAGCCGATTGTACTTCGGCTGGACTCGGCTCTGCTCACAGTCAGGGGCGGGACTGCGAGAGGAGCCGAGACTAGCCGAAGTACACTAAAGCCGAGTGTACTTTGGCTTTGTGTATCTCGGCTCCTCTCACTCACAATCAGCGGGGGATCGGCGTATAACACGCACCCACGATTTTAAGGGGAAAAAAGTGCGTGTTATACACCGATACATACAGTATTTGATACAGTTCTGTATATATATTGTGTTTTTTACTTTTTGAATTTGGCGCAGCGCTCCGTCCCCGTGCGTCGCAGCGCTCGCAGGGAACGGAGCTCGGCACTGTGAATCGAGCGAGACACGGCTGCTCGCAGATCACAGCGGGGAGACATCGCAGGATCCAGGGGACAAGTTAAGTACGCTGTACATGGATCCTGTGATGCGATCCCGAGTGTGGCTCGGGGTTACCGCTTTTGGTATGAAAAATTCACCCCGAGCCACACTCGGGAATAACGCCAGGGAGGTTAAGAGAGTTTAGTTGCGCTTTACTAATGAACTTGCATACCTCTAATAAATGCTCATAGTTTCTCCATAAAATGTTCTTTACTTTGGTAATTTTGAGTGATCAGAAAATACTTTGTGATCCTGGCATTCAGCATTCTGACCACAGCGGGTCCAATGACAGATCCGTGGTCAGTCTGCGAGCCTCAGCTCTGTGCTGCTTAGACCCGTTCCCTTTCCCAGAGCGGTGAGAAGACGGTAATGATGGTCATGTGACGACTGGATAAAAGACCTCTTTCAGGTATTGTCCTGTGAGTAATGTGGCGTTTTAGAAATGATGTGATAACTTCTGCTGACTCTGCTTCACATATACAAAATCAGCAGCAATGACTGTCCTGCCAAGTTCAAAGCTTCGCTGTTCTTTCTACCACAAAGTAAAAACGAAGAACAAAGCGACTCCAGCAGCCCATTTGAGAAACTCGCACAGCTAATAACCTGTCATAAGGTAAAGAGGAGCAGCGGGGACTTTCTGTGTGGACACAATGACATCACACGGTGGAAATGGCTCCCTCTCTTTCCTGTGTTCGTTTGCCGGGCCCTCGTCTTAATTACCGGAGAAGAAAATGAAAGAACGTTCTGCTGAATTAGCAACGTGACATGAAAGAGAGGAGCAGAAAACACTAATTACACGACGAGTGCCTTCTACCACATCAAGGGGTTAAAGGCTTCTGACTTGTAATTACGAGTGTTTCATGTCAGAGATGGTGACACACAATGGCGCTGGGTGGCGTCTCTTGATTTGTTTGTGACGCTTGCAGGTGCCTGTGTGATGTTTTATAGGGGACCTGCGTGCCACAGCCGTGACTGCCGTCCAGTTATATGCGACTCACATTTCTGACAATTCTTGCAGAGTCCATTGGGTAGAGACCCACCTGGGCCTCTCCTCTACCATCGGTTCCCCCCCCCCCGCTCTCATTCCAGAGGCAGGGGTGACCCAGGACCTGGCGACACGCCGTCTCCAGTTGGCTCCACCTACTCGGTCATCTGACCGATCACGTGAGTGGCGAGATGGGCCCAGACGGGGCGGTGTCATCCAGTGGCATGGTCCGCTTCACCCGATCCTAGTGCGCATGACGTGGCTGCGCCGGTGCACTGGGATGACGAGACTTGGACGTCTCGGCTGAGACGCCGTCGCATGACGCTCCCCCCGCTGTGGGGTGCGATCAAAGCGTGGAGGGAGATGGCGGTATGCCCCCCCCCCCACTTGACCGGAAAGGTTGGGGAAGCCTAACGAGATACATAGGAGGTAGGTCATTTTGGCTTGCATGCCCAAGATATGGGAGTCATTTGATACTCTGTGATGCACTGGCTTTTTAGCAGTCCTAATTGGCCCAATGTTTCTTTCTTTCTTTTACTAATTACAGTATCTTAATATGCAAGTATACTCAATAACATCTGCCATTAGAACTGCCCACCTAGTGAGTGTCACTTCCATCCGTGGACCTGGGCCCACCTGGGGACTCTGTCCAGTGAGTTTTTCTATTATTACGGTGATACTTGCTACAATATATTGACCTGATCATAGGTGTGTGCAGCCTATTGCATTAGGGTGTGCACCCCAAAGCTCAAACACACATGAAAACAGGGAGTCACAGGCTGTCACAGGGAGAAGGCTCTGATGGTGGGAGACAGTTGATTGGGAGCATATTACCTTACACTCTAAGTATAGATGTAATGTGTTCCTACAGTTGAACCTAGCCTTTAATATAATGGGGGCATTTACACTGGCCACTGACACCCCAATCACCCACCTGGTGCCACCCCTGGATAATGGTAATGCACATGGGGTGATTAGGGTGTGCCCAGGCACACCCGGCACACCCTGTGCGCACGCCTATGGACCTGATACATACAGTATCTCACAAAAGTAAGTACACCCCTCACATTTCTGTAAATATTTTCTTGTATCTTTTCATGTGACAACACTGAAGAAATGACACTTTGCTACAATGTAAAGTAGTGAGTGTACAGCTTGTATAACAGTGTAAATTTGCTGTCCCCTCAAATTAACTCAACACACAGCCATTAATGTCTAAACCGCTGGCAACAAAAGGGAGTATACCCCTAAGTGAAAATGTCCAAATTGGGCCCAATTAGCCATTTTCCCTCCCCGGTGTCATGTGACTCGTTAGTGTTACAAGGTCTCAGGTGTGAATGGGGAGCAGGTGTGTTAAATTTGGTGTTATCGCTCTCACTCTCTCATACTGGTCACTGGAAGTCCAACATGGCACCTCATGGCAAAGAACTCTCTGAGGATCTGGAAAAAATAAATTGTTGCTCTACATAAAGATGGCCTAGGCCAGGGGTCTCCAAACTTTCTAAACAAAGGGCCAGTTTACTGTCCTTCAAACTTTGAGGGGGCCGGACTGTGGCCAGTGGAAATAGAAAATGCCCTGACATCAATGTGAGTAAACAATGCCCCATCATTGGTGACAGTGGGAGGAATAGTGCCCCATCATTGGTATTGGTGGGGGGGAATAGTGTCCAATTCTTGGTATTAGGGGAAGGAATAGTGTCCAATCATTGGTGTCAATGAAGAAATTGCACCCCATACATTGGTGTGAGTGGAAGGAATAGTACCCCAAGGGCCGTATAGAGAGAAGTAAAGGCCCATATTTGGCCCCCGGGGCTGCAGTTTGGAAGCAACTGGCCTAGGCTATAAGAAGACTGCCAAGACCCTGCAACTGAGCCGAAGAAAAGATAGAATAAGATATTTACAAAAATGTGAGGGGTGTGCTCACTTTTGTGAGAGTGTGTGTGTGTGTGTGTGTGTGTGTGTGTGTGTGTGTGTGTATATATATAACAGATGGGACTGGTGATGCATGTTAAGCCCTATAGAGGTGGCCTATATATAGGTTGGAAAGTGAACATGTATGTAGGTGATTAGGTGGTCCCTGTGTGCATTTAAAAAGCATTTTTAAATGCTTTTGTAGAAACTGACAGTCACCGACTCTCTGCTCAGGGATCTATGAGGACCGAGTGATCGGCGGTGTTCTCAGTGTTAGAGCCAGCGGGGGACAGATGCTGCATCCACCTAGGTAAGTATGATTCCCAAAAATAAAATCCCATACTCCTCTTTTAAAACTCCAAATGTTCTGAATATATTATATATGAGAGGTGTAATCCTTGACACAAAGTTCAATAAATGACGGGGAAGCAAAAAATTGTTAACTAGTGGAGTCTGAAGGTCTATGGGTGGTGGGGGTGGTCTTCTGCTGTTGCCTGACTGATGATACATTAAAGCGGAGTTCCACCAAAAAATAGAACTTCCGCTCTTTGCAATCCTCCCCCCATCCGGTGTCACATTTGGCACCTTTCGGGGGGGGGGGGGGGCAGATACCTGTGTAATACAGGTATTTGCTCCCACTTCCGGGCATAGATCACTGCAGTGATCGCGGTGACCTACGCAACGTCCGGCGCCTCCTCCGTCCCCCCCGCTGTCTTCTGGGAGACACACAGGTCCCAAAAGACAGAAGGGACCAGTGGGATTGCGCAGTAGGGAACCAGGAATTGAAGTCGCAAAGCTTCACTTCCTCATTCCCTTACCGAAGATGGAGGCGCCTCCACCCGAGAGACAAATCGGCTTCGGGACCCAACATCGTGGGTAAGTGTCCCTATATTAAAAGTCAGCAGCTGCAGTATTTGTAGCTGCTGACTTTTAATATTTATTTTTTTTGGGCGGAACTCCGCTTTAAAAAGAAGAATATAATTGCTCTCAGCAAAGAGTCCGGAAACTTCTCCCAACATTTTCAGGTTTCGTAGAAACAACCATAGAGCTGCTGTCCAATGAGCCTACTTAATTATGTACGTTCAAGGGAAACTATTTAGATAAAAATAAGAGTTTGAGAACTTTTCTTCTTTAATGGAATCTTGTTAATTGGAAACCAGTGAATATTGGCTTTCTCAGGCTGACTGCGGATGGAGCCATTATGTGATAGCAGTAATAAGCTTCCTGTAGAGAAGTGCTGCGGGTCCAATAAACCAAGATGAAGAAGTGACACTTTCAGGTAGAAGAAAGCAGCAAGTAGAAACACACTGGGGGGGCAGAGACAGATTATAGCAGAATGGGGTCCTAGACAAGGCGGCAGCCCCCCCCCCCCCCCCTTTTGAATTTGAGAAGCTGCCCAGTTTTTGCATTTGTTACAAAACTCTAAGGAGCAGGTCCCTCTGATTCCTACTGTATTAAAGTTTATTGGATTTGTACTGGCTATCCTCAAGTTGTAAAGCGCTGAGTAAACTGTCGGCACTATATAAGTCCTGTATAATTATAATAATTCTGGGGCATTGAAAAAAATCAACAAACATTCAAAGGGGGGGGGGGGGGGGGGGGGGGTAACAGCCACAGGGAGTCATGTTGGATCTATGAGATCAAGGTTCTCACACCTGCGGGCCTAAATGTCGAGTTTGATTTGAACTGTTTTATTTCTGATCATTAATACACTTTTTGTCTAATTTCTTTAGATTAAAAAAAATGTTACTTTGTATTCGCATCTCTTTGATTCATGTTTTCTTTTTGTAAAAGATAGCTGTGGGTGTGTGTTGAGGTTTTTTATATTATTTTTATATAATATATTTTTTTTAAAAGGACGCCTGCCTTTACACACACACACACACATGAACTTTAATGGCATCCCAGTCTTAGTCCAAAAGGGGCTTGGCCCCTTAATTCCAGTGAAGGGAACTCTTAAAGGGGTTGTAAAGGTAAAAAAAAAAAAAAAAAAAATCCCCAGCTTCCTTTACCCTAATGCAGTGCTCGTTCACTAACCTCATACTTTGATTCCGCTTGCAAATAATTTCTTGATAGAAATCCTCACTTCCTGTTTAGCTGTGTGCAGTAGTGTATTCCGGTTTTGTGCTGCCCTAGGCCTGACTAAACTCGTGCACCCCCTAATTTAAATATGACCCACCCCTTCCTGTCAAGGCTACACCCCTTGCTATTTAAGACCCGCCCTGAAAAGTTTGTGTGGGGACACTAGTTCTGAGGGCCCGGGGGGGCAATGGAGTCCCTTAATTTGCATAGATTTCCTCTCACTTCCTGTTTGGCTATGGGGCAGGAAGTGAAGGGAAATCTATGCAATGGGACAGGGATGGTAAAAAATAAACTGACTGGGGCTGTAACCTTCCCTTACTCTATCCAAAATGAAAAAGGAGAGGACTAAGAAGATATAACCATGCCACTGGTGCAGCAGAAAATATATAGCTCAGTGAGGAAGGTTTGTGGTCCAGGATGATAGGAAATTAAAAGCACCGCCCCCCCCACCCCCACAGTTGCGGAATGCCGGCCGCCCGCATACCAGAATCAGTGCAGCCATTTTATGGGGGCGCTAGACTAATTTGCCTCTCTGCCCAGTCCGCCCCATAAGACTGGCGCTACACTAACAGTGTAGCACAAGCCGGCGGGGACCCTTTCCGTGCTGCCCTAGGCCTGGGCCAGGATACAGCGTTGGCTGTGTGTAACTACACACTGCTATGCGAGCCGTTCCGTGTGGTGTGTAGTGTCGTGCTCGCTCCTTCCGTAGGACTACAGGAGAGCGTCGGGACGCTCTCTACGTTACACTCAGAGATAGGGGCTTTGTGACCACGAGAACTTTGCTCGTTCTCGTTGGACGAAAAAAAAAAAAAAGGCTCTGCGCATGCGCGATGCCGCTAAGCCTAATGGGAAACACATTAGGCCGTGACGTGACTATAATGAACGCGCACCGCAAACCCGGAAATAAAGGATACTAAGGATGCAGGAAAGACGGAGGATGATACACAAGCTCTATTTAAACAGGTATATAACTTTTTTTAACGACAATGATTACTGTTTTCGATATAAGCACCTGTCAGACATTAATTATAGTGCAAAACATTTTTACCTTTACAACCCCTTTAAGGCGTCAGCATACCAAGACATTTTGGCACAACTTCATGATCCCAACTTTGTGGGAACAGTTTGGGGACGGCCCCTTCCTGTTCCAACATGACTGCTCACCAGTGCACAAAGCAAGGTCCATAAAGACATGGATGAGCGAGTTTGGGGTAGAGGAACTTGACTGGCCTGCACAGAGTCCTGACCTCAACTCAAAAGAACAACCTTTGGGATGAGTTACAACGGAGACTGCGAGCCAGGACTTCTCGTCCAACATCAGTGCCTGACCTCACAAATGCACTTCTGGAAGAATGGTCAAACATTCCTATAGACACCCTCCTAAACCTTGTGGACAGCCTTCCCAGAAGAGTTGAAGCTGTTATAGCTGCAAAGGGCGGGGCCAACTCAATATTGAACCCTACAGACTAAGACTGGGATGCCATTACAGTTATTGTGCGTTTAAAGGCAGGCGTCCCAATACTTTTGGTAATATAGTATATGCTTTATTCGAAGAACCGTAATGATTGTTATCATCTCAGGTGTCCCAATCTGACATTATGGATGTTTTTATTGTCCAGGGCCCCATTTATTCACTTCCGGCTTTTGCCGCGAATTAGGAAAGCAAAAATTCCAAAGAGTTTTTTTGTTTTTAGTTTTTATATACCAATGAACTTTGTATTTTTTTTACATTATTATTTTTAGCCACTTGCCACTTTTGGATACCTGTATTAGCCGCCTTGTAGTCACTGTGGGCACTGGCTTCTTGGTTTCCATGACAGCGGCATTGGTATTAATTAGTGCCGGGTGACCAGTGCAGTGCTGACACAGAGAAGATGGGAGGGACAGATGAAGGCAGGATCAACCAGGTATATTTCACTCTACAGAAAACAAATGCTTCAGTGGCTTTGTGAGTGTGAATACTCTTATTTAGCATATGAGAGTTTTTCACAGTCTGGGTTTAATGACACTTTAGCTGTAACCCCAGATAAATACAAACTCCATTTTCACAGGCATAGGTATATGTTTTTGGATGGATGGTTCACATGGCTTTGACCTCTTCTATTGTCCAACTACCCCCTCGGGCATTCAAACCTCTGCAACACTTTTGACTTTCATTTGATCCAAAACTAGGAGTATTTAAGCCCCTAACCAGTGGTGGATGGTGTTTTTTTTTCTTTTGGGGGGGGGGGGGGGGGGGTCAAATACACCCCCCCCCCGGGTGTATGCCAGTCGGTCCGGCACTTCCCCCATTGAGGTGGTGGTTATCGGGCAGTGGCTCCTGTGGCCTTTCCTCCATTACGGCGGCCGTGCGTCTCCTCCCCTCCTCCTAGGCATCCAAAAGGGTCGCCTGTCTGTTCAGCCAATCGGGTGACGGGTCTCAGGACCTGACTCCTGATTGGCCGGGAGGAGGATCAGAGTTACAATAGCAAAATATTAATTTGCTATTGTAACACACGTGGGCGAGCTCGGTTCGCACTTGCTGCGCCCCCGAGCCCACCCTATTTTGAAGCCTTTTAGAGCCACTGGGTCTAATCGGGTGCTTCAAACCCCCCCTCCCCATTGTAATCCATGCGTCCGGCCCCTTGGGGGTGGGGCGACACCCGTGTGCCCTTAATGGACAGGCCACCTCTGCTCCTAACCCCAACTGGTGGTACCCTGCTGGTCCTGTGGGCTCATCAATGTGACGCCAAAAGAGGGCGGAGTCCACTTGATGACCCTCCCTCTTGTCACTGCACCAATCCCAACATTAAGAGTGATAGGGATTGAAAGATCAAGTTCTCATAACCGTACCAAGAAAATCTTCAACTACCACTCCAGGAAGGTAAGCAGGCAGGCTCTGTCCTCCTGACTGTTGCAGTGCACAAGGTTCACGTTATAGTGGAGTGTGCCTTTAAATGGGTTTTTAGTGCAGACTGGATACTCCCAGGAGGATGAAATGTACAGGAAGGTCCCCCCCCCCCACCCACCCACCCCCCTAAGGGCTGAGCCAGGATCACAAAGTGGTTTGGTTTTGGGGGTGAGAGGTTAGGCCGGAGCCTGTTCTAAGTGTTTGTTTATTAACTGTATAAACACGGCCCTCAAAGGGAGGAATGTGTCTCTCCTCAACCTCACAGGCCGTCAATCCAATGACCTTCCCCGATCAATACTTTGAACACACAGATAGGACAAAGATGGGAAACTCGAGTTCAAAAGCACAACCAATGCTGGAGGGCTTCACTCCATGTCATGTTTCAAGTGGTTGGTGATAAGACTTTGCCTTCCCTTCAGGTGGGGGACATTGTCTACAACCATTGCTTACATCTACTTGTCTCATCTCTATGGAGATCACACATCGCAAAGAAGCAAAGTTCACAGAAATAAATCATTTCAAAAAGGACAATCTCTGTACAACGTTATACTACATGCAACATACACTACACCACATGTATCTCCAAAAGTAACTCTTTGGAATTTTTGCTTTTCTAATTCAAAGGCAAAAACCGGAAGTGACTAAATGGGGCCCTGGACAATAAAAGCATCCACACCTGAGATGATAACAATCATTATGGTTCCTCCAATAAAATATACACGATATTACCAAAAGTATTGGGACGCCTGCCTTTACACACACATGAACTTTAATGACACCCCAGTCTTAGTCCGTAGGGTTCAATATTGAGTTGGCCCCGCCCTTTGCAGCTATAACAGCTTCACCTCTTCTGGGAAGGCCGTCCACAAGGTTTAGGAGGGTGTCTATGGGAATGTTTGACCATTCTTCCAGAAGTGCATTTGTGAGGTCAGGCACTGATGTTGGACGAGAAGGTCTGGCTCGCAGTCTCGGCTCTCATTCATCCCAAAGGTGTTCTATCGGGTTGAGGTCAGGACTCTGTGCAGGCCAGGCAAGTTCCTCCACCCCAAACTCGCTCATCCATGTCTTTATCAACCTTGCTTTGTGCACTGGTCCATTTGGCGGAGGGGGGATTATGATATGGGGTTGTTTTTCAGGGGTTGGGCTTGGCCCCTTAGTTCCAGTAAAGGGAATTCTTAAAGCGGTTGTATACCTGCAAACCCCCCAAAAAAAACAAAAAAAAAATCTGTAAGGCAAAGGCATAATTAGCTAGAGGCCCGCACATCACATCCCGTTCAACGCCGAGGGAGCCGACATTTTCCGCTCTGCGTTTCTTCCTGGTTCGCAGCTCCGGCGCTGCGAGTGGCCGGAGCCGCGATGACGTCACTCCCGCACATGTGCGCGGGAGTCCTTAGGTCCGGCACGATACGCCAGACCTTCACTGCGCATGCGCCACCGACATCAGGGTGTAGGTTTAGGAGATATTCATTTTACCTACAGGTAAGCACTTTTTATAGGCTTACCTGTAGGTAAAAATGTAAAAAAAGGGGTATACAATCGCTTTAAGGCGTCAGCATAACAAGACATTTTGGACAATTTCATGCTCCCAACTTTGTGGGAACAGTTTGGGGACGGCCCCTTCCTGTTCCAACATGACTGAGCACCAGTGCACAAAGCAAGGTCCTATACCAGAAGCTCCATGCAGTGTCCTGGGTAGGTTTTGAGCCAAGGGATTCCAGCACTGCAGGGTGAAAGTGCTAACCACTAAGCCACCATGTTGGCCATTAACGATTACATTTACCAAAATTAGAATGTGAAGGACAACCTGAAATAATAATGGCCATGGTGGAGAGATTGGAATCTGTTGATTTCCTTCTGTGGACAGGTGTCTTTTATACAGGTAACAAGCTGAGATTAGGAGCACTCCCTTTAAGAGAGAGAGAGAGAGAGAGAGAGAGAGAGATTGCTCCTAATCTCAGCTTGTTGCCTGTATAGAAGACACCTGGGAGACAGAAATCTTGTTGATTAATAGGGGATAAAATACTTATTTCACACTTTCAAATGAAAATCAATTTATAACTTTTTTTAAATAAGTTTTTCTGGAAATTTTTGTTGTTATTCTGTCTCGCTATTCTAATAAACCGACCAATAAAATTATAGACTGATCCTTTCTTTGTCGGTGGGGCAAACGTACAAAATCAGCAGCCAGTCAAATACTTTTTTCCCCTCACTGTAATTATATTATTATTAATAAAGGGTCCTTAATTAATAAAGTGCTTCCTATGCCCGCCTTTGCCACTCCCCCTTTCATGGAAGCTGTTCTATAGGTTCTATGAGCAAAAAGCGATCTATGAATGGATGAGGTGGACCTTTCATTCATCTGTCCATCCTCCATTCATAGTTTGCTTTTCACAGATGGCAGCAATAGCACGGCTTTTATGAATTAGCAAGGTGGGGGGGGGGGCGTAAAGTCAGTACTCTTAACGACGCCCTATGACAGGTCCAGCGGCTCTATAAACCCCCCCGCAGTGGTAGTCCTCCGATGATGTGGGAGGGGCAGAGGAGGGAATATTTCAACTAAGACAGCCGTCACCAGCAGAAGAGACACTTCTCCATAAATGTAAGTACCGTCCCTTGTGCTGATTTAAAAATAAAGAAAAAGCGGCTTTACATTTCTGTCCCGTAGAGTTGTCACCGGAGCAGGTTTCCCCCTCTATTCCTGTTCCATTGACAACTCAAATTTTTGGATTTTCCCTCAATGATAAAAGTCATGGGGGTGGATTTACTAAAACTGGAGAGTGCAAAATCTGTTGCAGCTCTGCATAGCAACCAATCAGCTTCCAGGTTTTATTGTCAAAGCTTCATTGAACAAGCTGAAGTTAGAATCTGATTGGCTGCCACGCCAAGCTGCACCAGATTTTGCACCCTCCAGTTTTAGTAATTCTCCCCCGAAGTGCAAATCTCCCCAGCGTCAGGGAAACACACAGGGGGAAAAAACCTGGCAGGGGGCCTAACCCCCCCCCCCCCTCTCTATTTCATCCACAAGTAGAGAATAAAAATGGCCTTTAGATACACTTAAAAGAAAAGTGAATAAAAAGGTGACATAACCCGTGTGTAATGGTTTGGTAGGTGACTCGCTGACCCTTGGATGTCACTGGGAACAAAGTCCCGGAGTCCATTGTGAGAAGTTTATAAACATGACAGATGTAATGAGGAGGGACTCACATTACACCAATAATGTAACAGGATACAGACACCGGGAGCGAAGAGATCTTCTTTGGGAAATGTGAAATCACTTAAAGTGGATGTACCGCATATACTCGAGTATAAGCCGACCCGAATATAATTTTACCACAAAAAACTAGGAAAATGTATTGACTCGAGTATAAGCCTAGGGTGTCCATCTGCATGCCTCACTGTGTCCATGTGCATGCCTCACTGTGTCCACGCCCCACTGTGCCCATGCCCCACTGTGTCCATGACTAGACTGACATTTAACATGGTAGTCTATGGAAGGGGTGCCCGGCTTTGAAAAAAATCGGTGCTCCCCGGCCGTAGTTCCCCCAGACAAAAAACTTTGCACACTTATAGAGAAGAAATAAGGCTATATGTGTGCAAAGTTTCGGGTCCAGGGAACCTAAAGTCACCAGAGAAAGAGGATTGCTCAGAGCTGGATTAACTCTTTGTGGCAAGACCTGGCACATATGATAGGAAATCTTATACACTACATCGTGACAGCAAAAAATAAATAAATTTGGGTTTACCGTATATACTCGAGTATAAGCCAAGTTTTTCAGTTCATTTTTTTGTGCTGAAAATGCTCCCCTCGGCTTATACTCGCGTCACCTTTTTGCGTCTAATCTCCCAAACTTTGGGGACCCGGTACCGACCGGCCGTAGTTCCGCTGGCCCCCAAACTTGGCACACATGTAGCCCCACTTTTCCTCTACAAGTGTGCAAGTTTTATGTCCGGGGGACCCACTGCCGGGGAGCACCGATTTTTTTCAAACCCGGGCACCCCTTCCATAGACTCCCATGTTAAACTGTAATTTTCAGTAAGATAAACGGACAAACAGGAGAACTTTTGTCCGTTCCGCCCCCTTGCTTTGAGTGACAGGTTATTTACATATCTCATACACTAAGCCTGAGACAGTCATTATTTAATTCCCACCCCCACTCCTTTTCTGAAGTCATGTGGTTACTTTTCTGGATTTTGACTGGATGTTAGTGATCATAGCAGAAGTTCAGTGTAAGGAATACACATGAGAAAATGCATGTTGACAAGGGGAGTGTAGAGGTGGGCGGGGAGTCTACTGACATCACAACTCCACCCACCAAACTCCAGACAACAGATCCACCCACAGAATCTGCAGTTTTTCAGTTCTTATAACAGACAGAGGGGAGACATTTGACAGATAAGGATACATGCAGGAGGCATCTATATCCTTATAGATCAGCACTATGGCAGTCGTTTAGACAGGATGAGTGTGGCTTTACATCCACTTTAATATTAAGACTGAACTCCGAGCACAAATCTTTTATATAAATATATTCCTCAATAGCCACAAAGCATATATATCCACCCTGTGTGCACCAAAGCCAGATATTACCATGTAAAAGTATCATCATCACTGGGCTCTACAACAGCCTGTGAACAGAGCAGAGCTGTGGGAGGGGCCCGGGAGGCTCCACCCACTACAGAAAACTACAGGAGGGGTGGAGACAAGACTAGTCACACTGCAGAAGGAGAGAGAGCAGAGCTGTGGGAGGGGCCAGCAGGCTCCACCCACTACAAAAACCTACAGGAGGGGGCAGAGACAAGACCAGCCACCCTGCATGAGGAGAGAGAGAAGAGCTGTGGGAGGGGCCAGCAGGCTACACCCACTACAGAAAACTACAAGAAGGGGTGGAGACCAGACCAGCCACCCTGCAGAAGGAGAGAGAGCAGAGCTGTGGGAGAGGCCAGCAGGCTCCACCCACTACAAAAACCTACAGGAGGGGGCGGGGACAAGACCAGTCACCTTGCAGAAGGAAAGAGAGCAGAGCTCTGGGAGGGGCCAGCAGGCTCCACCCACTACAAAAACCGACAGGAGGGGGTGGGGACAAGACCAGCACTGCAGAAGGAGAGAGCAGAGCTGTGGGAGAGGCCAGCAGGCTCCACCCACTACAGGCTGCCTGCATAAAACTACAGGAGGGGGTGGACACAAGACCAGTCATAAAATATCTACAACTTGGAAGAGTAGGATTTTTTTTTTTTAAATGCCTGACAGAGGAAGAGGAATATTTTATAAAATGCCTGAGATCCGAAGAGGAATAATTTTTTATTTTTTTTATTAAATGTTTTTGGCCTGTGAGGGAAATAGTTTATAAAGTGTCTGACATAGTATGTTTTTAAAATATGCCTGGAGACCTGGAAGAAGAATATTTTATAAAATGTCAGAGATCCGAAGAGGATAGATATATATATATATATATATATAAATAAATAAATAAATAAATGTCTTTGGCCTCGGAGAGGAACATTTTAAAAAAATGTTTGAGATCCGAAGTGAAATATTTTGTCTGAGACCTAGAAGAGGAATATTTTATAACATGTCCGAGACCTGGGAGAAGAATATTTTTTTTAAAAAGGTCTGGGTTCCGGAAGAGGAATTTTTTTTAGAACATGTCGGACTCGGACCAGGAATATTTTTTATAAAATGCCTTAGAACTGGAAGAACGTTTTTATACAATTGTTGGATCCTAAAAACAAGGAATAGAGAAGGCTTGAAGGAAGAATATTTTGACAACAATTCTGAGACTTGGACAAGGAATATTTTTTATAACATGCCTTAGACACAGAAGAATATTTTTTTTTACAATGTTGGGGTCCTGGAAGAGGAATACTTTATAACTAGTGTGAGGCCTAGAAGAAGAATATTTTTTATTACATGTCTGAGACCTGGACGAGGAATATTATTTATAATATTTCTGAGATCTGAAAGAAGAATTTTTTTTTTTTTTAAAGTCTGGGCCCTAGAAGAGGAATGGTTTTATAACATATATGAAGTTTACAGGCGGAATATTTTTAAAAACATGTCTGAGACTTGGACAAGGAATATATTCTGAAACAGACCTGGAAGAAGAATTTCTTGTTCATACATCACGGGACACAGAGCGACATAGTCATTACTAATGGGTTATATAGAATTACCTTCAGGTGCTGGCACTGGCAACTTCCAAAACAGGAAGTACCCTCCCCTATATAAGCCCCTCCCATCCGGGAGTACCTCAGTTTTTTGCCAGTGTCTAAGGTGTTGGCCAAGGTTAACATGTATTCATCTGGGCTTGTGTACAGGTTCTCTGGGCCTTAGCAAGCTATTCCGGATCCGACCAAAAAAGCTTCATAGCTAAACGGTCGGTACCCGGGCCTTGCAGAGAAGAGCAGGGTTTTGCCTGTAATGCCTCTCTTAGGAGGGCTGGACCCTGGGATCCAGAGCTCTGGTCATACCCAAAACCAAGAGGCTATCTGTGCAGGGTGCTATACAGGTCCAGGGGAGTGGAATCCTTGGGAACCCGGTCCCTGAAGGTCTAGTACAATGCCTGCCGTGAGAGGTGAAGTTTGGGCTTCTGTGGACCAAACAAAGTCCTGCGGCGGGGAAAAGGTAAGTGGGGGCCCCTCAGGAACTTGGTTCTATTGAGGGGACCCCCAAGCCTAATATGTCTTTCTGCCTGTTACCTAAAGGGTATTCCCGCTAATAGCTGTATATGCCTAAGAAATCCTAGAAATGTTTTTTCATAAGGGAAGTTTTAAAAAAACTGTAAACCTGGAAATGTTTTTCATAAAGGAGGTTTTAAAAAAAAAAAAAAAAAGACAAAAGTGCGGTACCTGTGTTTGTCCACTAGAGGCCGCTGTGGAACGTCTTTTTTCTTGGGACTATTCCTTCCATGGTGAAAGTCCAGGCAGATGAGTGAGCTCTCTATCAGGGAAGCTGCATTCCTCTGTCATGCTGCCAAGTAGTTTCCTTCCATCCCCGAGTCCTGGTAAAACAGGGACCCTGGCTCCTCTCCCTACATGGCGCCAAGAGCGCACACGTGCACGCGCGCGCACACACATGCTTCCTTTATAAGGTTTAGCTTCAAAAAAGGGGGCGGAGCCTGGCGGATGACGCGCTCTGTGCGCCCAGCGCTTCTGCGCATGTGCGGGCGTCCCAGCAAGATAAAAGGATTCAGTCCACGCTGCTTGCTATGGACACAGAGCATGAAAAGGAGCTGGTAGCATGGTATAGGGGCTTACAGCGGGCGGTTGATACAGGCATCCCCAGAAAGACGCATTAGTAGACACCCACTGATGTACATAGCAGCAAATTGCATTAGACTATTTCAGTAAGGGGTGTATTGCGGCTGGAATACCTCAGCTTTGAACTAAGGAATATGCCGCCTAAAAAACTCCGAGATATACCTCTCAGGAAGTGTAGGGGGTCTCCATCGGGCTCTGAGGATCTGGAGCAGTCATCTGCACCCTCCTCCCCTGAGAAATCAGAGGTTAATACCCATAAGGAACCCCCGGGAGTGCCAGGTACTGCGGCTGTCCTCAGTCCACCTGCTCCTGCATATATAACAGAGGAGGTTTTTTCCTCAACTCTGGAGGGATTGGAGCAGAGATTGGCTGCATTGATCGCTTCTTCTCTACAGGAAAGAAAGAGCGCCAGATCTCCATCACCTCCATTAGAGTGCCTGTTGGCAGAGCAACAGTCCCAGGAAGGGACCGACCTACCTGAAGGGGATCAGGAGGAGGTTAGCTCTGTTTTTGAGGAATCGACAGTAGATGAACCATTTTCAGCATCACAGACTGAAAGATTGGGGGTCCAGACCCTAACTGACATGGTTCGATCTGCATTTAAAATGCCTCTTGTTGAACCATCAACTACTGCTGTCTCCTCATTGGGGTCGCTAAAAGCTCCCCAGGTTAATTGCTCCTTTCCAATACATCCATTATTGGAAGGACTTATATACCAGGACTGGGAACATCCTGATAAACTATTTGTTCCGCCTAAGAAATTTCCGGTGATCTATCCCATGGAGGAAAAGTTCACCCAGAGATGGAATGTTCCTACGGTGGATGCAGCCATCTCTTCTGTGAACAAATCACTGACATGTCCAGTAGATAATGTTCAAATGTTCAAAGATCCAGTGGATAAAAAATTGGAATCTTTATTAAAATCTGCTTTTTCCACAGCAGGGGCTGTTACACAGCCAGCAGTGGCAGCTATTGGAGTCTGCCAAGCTTTAAAGGATCAAATGAAAATGGTCCTGAGGGGTTTGCCAGACCAACAGGCCCAGGCTCTGGCTGATCTGCCTAGAGCATTATGCTTTGCGGTTGACGCCATCAAGGATTCTATCCATCAGGCCTCCCGCCTCACGCTGTCTTTGGTACATATGCGTAGGCTTCTGTGGCTCAAAAACTGGTCTGCTGAAGCTCCCTGTAAGAAGCTCTTAGTTAGCTTCCCATTTCATGGGGAACGCCTTTTTGGCGAAGACCTGGATAAGTATATCCAGAAGATTTCCAGTGGTAAAAGTACTCTCTTACCGAGTAAGAAGAGGTCTAGGGGTCCATCTTTTAAGAGGACTACCTCTCCTATCCCTGCGACGTCTGCTACTAAGCAGTTCCGACGGCCTCCTCGGTCAAACTCAGGAGGTAAAAATCAGGGACAGTCACAGGGTAATAAAAAGCCCTGGATCCGAAGAGGTACTAAACCAGCCTCCAAGTCAAGCCTATGAAGGGCTGCCCCCACTCAAACGGGTGGGGGGAAGACTTCAGTTGTTCGCAGAGACCTGGCGGGAGACGATCAAAGACAGATGGGTGCTCTCCGCAGTAACTCTGGGATACAAGTTGGAGTTAAAAGAGTCTCCTCCGTCCCATTTTATGTGGTCAGGCATGCCAAGAGACCCTCTGAAAAGACGGTCTCTCCTATTGGCGTTAGAACAACTATTGCTCCAAGGAGTAATTATGGAGGTTCCTATGGAAGAGTGGGGGTTGGGTTTCTACTCAAACCTTTTCACAGTCCCGAAGCCAAACGGGGACATAAGACCCATATTGGACCTAAAGAGTCTAAACAAATTTCTAAACGTCCGGTCTTTCCGGATGGAGTCGATCCGATCGGTCACCGCTGCCCTACAAGGGGAGGAATGGTTAGCCTCGATCGACATCAAAGATGCTTACTTGCATGTTCCCATCTTTCCAGGTCATCAAAAATTCCTACGCTTTGCAGTAGAAGGGCGCCATTTTCAGTTCAGAGCCTTACCATTCGGTCTGGCCACAGCACCACGAGTGTTCACAAAAATTCTGGCCCCACTGTTGGCCGATCTAAGAACACGGGGTGTAACGATAATGGCATACCTAGACGACCTGTTGTTGATGGACCACTCAGTTGCCAAGCTAGAAGTGGTAATTGTCGATACAATCAAGTATCTAGAATCTCACGGTTGGATCATCAACCTGGACAAGTCAGCCCTACAGCCAGTGAAAAACCTGGTATATCTAGGGCTACGGCTGGATTCAGACCAGAGGAAGATTTTCTTACCTCTAGACAAGGTATCCTCTTTGAGGGGCTTGGTCCGTCTGCTTTGTGCAAAAAGACAGCCGTCCATACGCCTGTGCATGAGGCTGCTAGGAAAGATGGTAGCATCATTCGAAGCTGTGCCATACGCCCAATTCCACTCAAGGAATTTACAAAGGGCCATATTGTCAGCCTGGAACGGAAAAGTTCAGGCTCTAGACTTCCCGATGGCTTTGTCCCCTTCCGTTCGGAAGAGTCTCTGCTGGTGGTTGATCCCCCAGAATCTCCAGAAGGGAAAACCCTTCAGCCCGATATCTTGGAAGGTGGTCACTACAGATGCCAGCCTTACAGGCTGGGGGGCAGTACTGGAGCAATGGTCTCTCCAGGGCAGATGGTCAAATGTAGTAAAAACCCTGCCCATCAATCTCTTAGAGATACGAGCAGCCCGGTACGCCCTAGTAGCCTGGACATCCAGACTCCAAGGGTCCCCTGTCAGAATTCAATCAGACAATGCCACAGCAGTGGCATATATCAATCATCAGGGAGGCACCAGGAGTCGTGCAGCCCAGAGGGAAGTAAGTCACATCCTGGAATGGGCAGAAAAGCATGTCCCATGTATATCAGCTGTCTTCATTCCAGGGGTGGAGAATTGGAAGGCGGACTTTCTGAGTCGCCAACAGTTATGCCCAGGGGAATGGTCCCTTCATCCCGAGGTCTTCCGAGCAATATGTCAGCGGTGGGGAACACCGGATGTAGATCTGCTAGCATCCAGATTCAACGCAAAGGTGGACAGGTTTGTCTCCCGGACAAAGGATCCCCTCGCTTGCGGCTCGGATGCTCTGGTGTTCCCTTGGGATCAGTTCAGACTGATATATGCATTCCCTCCGCTACAATTGTTGCCTCGACTCCTTCACAGAGTCAGGTTGGAGAAGAAGCCGGTGATCCTGGTGGCTCCAGCGTGGCCCCGAAGGGCCTGGTACGCGGAGATCATCAAAATGTCTGTGGGGAGTCCTTGGACCCTTCCACGTCGTCCGGACCTGCTTTCGCAAGGACCGATATACCACCCTTCCTTACTAACTCTAAGTTTAACGGCCTGGCTATTGAGTCCCACATCCTAAAGAAGAGAGGTCTCTCTAACTCTGTGGTATCAACTATAATCAATGCCAGGAAGCCTGTATCCAGGCAGATCTACTATAGAGTTTGGAAGGCGTACATCACTTGGTGCGAGGCCAGAAAATGGCATCCACGTAAGTACGTTATAGGCAGGATTCTGGACTTCCTGCAGTGGGCTGTAGACAGGAAGTTTGCCTTAAGTACTATCAAGGGCCAGGTTTCGGCCTTGTCAATACTATTTCAAAGGCCCCTGGCTATGCATTCACTTGTCAAATCCTTTATGCAAGGTGTGACTCGTATTATTCCACCGATTAAGGCTCCCATATGCCCATGGGATCTAAATTTGGTTCTGTCGGTTCTGCAGAAGCAGCCATTTGAACCTTTGCGGCACATTTCCTTGGTTCTACTCACCAGGAAATTGATATTTTTAGTAGCCATATGCTCGGCTAGAAGAGTGTCGGAATTAGCCGCCATGTCCTGTAAAGAGCCATATCTGGTTATCCATGAGGACAGAGTAGTATTACGTCCTCACCCAGCCTTTCTTCCTAAGGTGGTATCGAGGTTTCACTTGAACCAGGATGTGGTTCTTCCTTCTTTTTTCCCCAAACCAAGCTCGGTAGAGGAAAAGTTATTGCATTCTTTGGATGTAGTAAGAGCAGTTAAAGCTTATCTAAAAGCCACTGCTCAGATTCGTAGAACGGATTCTCTGTTTGTTCTGCCGGAAGGCCCCAGAAAGGGTCAGGCAGCATCAAAATCTACTTTAGCCAAGTGGATTCGACAGGTCATAATACAAGCCTATGGCTTGAAAAGTAGACCGCCTCCGTTCAAAGTTAGGGCGCACTCCACAAGAGCAGTTGGAACTTCATGGGCAGTGCATCACCAGGCCTCCCTGGCGCAAATTTGTAAGGCCGCAACATGGTCTTCAGTACACACGTTTACTAGGTTCTACCAGGTGGACGTGAGAAGTCAGGAGGATGTCGCCTTTGGGCGCAGTGTGTTGCAGGCCGCAAAAGATCCTCATGCCTGATGGCGCCCAGCTTATGTATGGTGTATCCCCCCCCTCATGTGGCATTGCTTTGGGACGTCCCACATAGTAATGACTATGCTGCTCTGTGTCCCGTGATGTATGAACAAGAAAGTAGGATTTTTAAAACAGCTTACCTGTAAAATCCTTTTCTTGGAGTACATCACGGGACACAGAGCTCCCACCCCTCTTTTGGGGACACGTATTGCTTTGCTACAAAACTGAGGTACTCCCGGATGGGAGGGGCTTATATAGGGGAGGGTACTTCCTGTTTTGGAAGTTGCCAGTGCCAGCACCTGAAGGTAATTCTATATAACCCACATAGTAATGACTATGCTGCTCTGTGTCCCGTGATGTACTCCAAGAAAAGGATTTTACAGGTAAGCTGTTTTAAAAATCCTACTATTTTATATAAAATGCCCTGGAAGAGGAATATTTTTATAACAGGTCTGGAAAAAAGAATATTCTTTATAAAATGCCCTGGAAGAAGAATATTTTTTTATAAAATGCCCCGAAAGAGGAATATTTTTATAACAGGTCTGGAAGAAGAGTATTTAATAAAATGCCCTGGAAGAGGAATATTTTCAAAACATTCCAATCACAGCTATTTTAAATGTCCATAAATAAAGAACAAACTGCTCAGCAACAAAATAAATATACAATTCTCAACTGAAAATACTAATAATTATTGCTCAAGGGTGAAGAACCGGTTTCCAACCCTGATTATAAAACATCCACAAAAAGTAGCAAAAAAAAAAAAAAAATGCCCTGGAAGAATAATATTTTTTATAAAATGCCCTGGAAGAAGAATAGTCTTTATAAAATGCCCTGGAAGAAGAATATTCTTTATAAAATACCCTGGAAGAAGAATATTTTTTATAAAATGCCCTGGAAGAAGAATATTTTTTATAAAATGTCCTGGAAGAAGAATATTCTTTATTATTAAGTGCCCTGGAAGAAGAATATTTTTTTTATATAAAATGCCCTAGAAGAAGATTTTTTATGAAATGCCCTGGAAGAAGAAGATTTTTTATAAAATGCCCTGGAAGAAGAATATTGTTTATTAAATGCCCTGGAAGTTTATTGTTTACGGAATGCCCTGGAAGAGAAATATTTTTGTAACATTCCAATCACAGCCAATTTAAATGTCCATAAATAAAGAACAAACTGCTCAGCAACAAAATAAATATACAATTCTCAACTGAAAATACTAATAATTATAACTCAAGGGTGAAGAACCGGTTTCCAACACTGATTATGAAACACCCACAAAAGTAACAAAAAACAGCCCCCCCGTCCCGTCCCCCCCAAAAAATAAATAGAGAGAACTTTACTCCTAAATATAGGCAAGAAAGTTTACGGCAGAAAATACAAATAAAAACACTTTAGATAGACATAAAACCCGATGACATTATTACTAAACAACTAAACACAAAATCAGAAATGCCAGTCCAATGAAATAGAACTACATTAATGAGAAAATGTACGCATACAATATTTAATAAAAAAAAATAAAAAAAGGAACAATCATTTCTCAAAAAAATAATGCCAGAATAATAGAACCAAAAATAAGGAACAATTATCCAGAAAATACAAGCTAAAAAAAAAAAAACATTTAATGGAAATAAAACGAGACACAGAAACACAACGCAGCAATCATATTAATAGCAAATAACGATCAAACAAAAATCTAAATAAAAAATGACTTTACATGTCATAACATTTTCTCTATTCTTTTTAAATAAAAAAAAAAGGGTTCGAGTTCTAGAGAAGCTCAATGTGTAAAATGATCCTTTTTTTTTTTTTTCGGGGGGGGGGGGGGGGGGGGAATTGAGGAAAACAAAAATGGTCACTATTGTGACTGCGCCAAGAGTTGCTTTGCATTCTAATCCTGTAATTGGCCAATTCTCGGAGAATCCACAATGGTGACCACATGAAAAGAGCCCAGAAGGTAATTGACATCAATCGTTTTCTTGCAACTAAGAGCTCTCTGAAGGTTTGACACCAAAGTATGTGCAACAAAAAGTCTGAAGAAAAGCAAAGGCCGGTGGGAAAAGAAACATTTTCTTAACTTGGGAAGAAAAAAAAGAACTCGGGAATATTTCAGTGCGGACAGAACAGCGGTGGGATTTCAAGGAACATGAATATTCGATCTCTGCGTTTTTTTACAGAAGTTTTAATATACAACTTGCTACATCTGGACCGCAAAAGAGATATTTGAGAAGCCTGACAGAAGAAAGTTTGGGGCGGACTCGGAGCTAAACTGTAAAAGAAAAAAGGAAAACACATTAATCCGGAGGGATTGCAGCTATGCGATTAAATAGGCAATCATTGGCTTCTTAATGATAAAAGAACGGAGCGGCTCCCCGTCTCTGCGACATCGGATATCCTCGCTAAGCGCCTATAATATGCAGCCATATGGAGGGCCTGCCCACATACTTGGCACCTGTTGGTTTATAGATCACCCCGTACATCATTCCTGCGATGTGGCGCCCCCCCCCCCCCGAGGCCCCCGAACCGCGGGCCAAAAGTCTCTCTATACACAGAAGAGCTCCGCATTTCTGAATTATTACTCTCTCCTGCGCTCTGTGAACAGATCAGTTGGCGAATTTCTTCTCTTTATAAAGAATTAGCCGGGAAATATACCAGGGCCGGATTACAACACAAATACTTATTTTTTTGGGAACAGTTCCTGGAATCCCCCCCATCGCATTCCGAGCCGGGCCTGAAGAGGCGGAGTCTCCCCCAGGCCAACTGCGCCATATTTAAAATGACACCATTATACAGATCACATAAAAGAATAAAAATGTGAGATATATTAATGCCACGCCTGCCATACTATACATGCAGGTCCAAGTCCACAATCTGCACTATTACCCCCCCCCCCTTTTATCCATTCTTATCTGGGGAAGTCAGATTTACCCACCACTCAGGTCCCTTACCGGGGCAGTTTCCTGGAAAATGTTAAAAGGGGTTGTAAAAGTTTGTGTTCTAAAAAACAAAAACAAAACATACTTGCCTCCTCTGTGCAGTTGGTTTTGCACAGAGTGGCCCCGATCCTCCTCTTATGGGTTCCCTCAGCGGCGCTCCTGACTCCTCCTCTTCTCGAGTGTCGGGCGCGTGCTCGTGTCCTGCTGCTGCCTCTATTAACACAGTGAGCGGGACTCGGCTCCGCCCCCTGCTCCCACGTCATTGGATTTGATTGACAGCAGCAGGAGCCAATGACTGTGCTGCCATCCATCTAGCCAATCAGGACACGAGACAACGGCTAGGGCTGGTGTCCTCGTCTCCGGTTCGAGAAAGAGAGGGTACAGGTAAGTAAAACAGGGGCACTGGGGGGGGGGGCTGCTGCACTGCAAGAGGTTTACACGAGGGCTTACAACCCCTTTAACCCATCATGACAGAGGATCCCTCGCCAGCCAATTCCCTGATGTCCACATTTGCTGACGGAGGCAATGCGTTTCAAGGGAAAAGCACCACCCCCTTCATCAGGGCTTCTATATAATAAAATATTAAATACTTTATATTAAAACACTAATTAATATTTATGATGTGTTATAATACACATTACCAAAAGTATTGGGACACCTGCCTTTACATGAACTCCTGGCATCCCAGTCTTAGTCCGAAAGGTTCAATATTGAGTTGAGTTGCGTTTGTATGTTATCCCTGTGCCTGCGTGGGTTTCCTCCCACACTCGAAAGACATGATGGTAGGTTAATTGGCTCCTGTCTAAATTGGCCCCAGTATATGTATGAATGCGCGTTAGGAACCTTAGATTGTAAGCTCCTTGAGAGCAGGGACTGATGTGAATGTGCTATATATATATATATATATATATATATATATATATATATATATATATATATATATATATACACACACTATATACCAAAAAGTATTGGGACGCCTGCCTTTACACTCTCATGAACTTTAATGGCATCCCAGTCTTAGTCTGTAGGGTTCAATATTGAGTTGGCCCCGCCCTTTGCAGCTATAACAGCTTCAACTCTTCTGGGAAGGCTTTCCACAAGGTTTAGGAGGGCGTCTATGGGAATGTTTGACCATTCTTCCAGAAGCACATCCTTCTGAGGTCAGGCACTGAGGCTCGCGCTGCTGTTAAGGTCAGTGAGCCATTGAGGAGAGAGAGGGGGCAGGGCCGAACCGTAACTCCGTGTGTGAATGAACACACAAAGCAGCGGTTCGGCTGCCCCCATAGCAAGCTGCTTGCTGTGGGGGGGCACTCGGCAGGAGGGAGGGGCCAGAAACGCCGGCAGGGGACCTGAGAAGAAGATGATTGGAGCTGCTCTGTGCATAATCACTACACAGAGCAGGTAAATATAACATAAAAAACAAAAGACTTTAGTATCACTTTAAGCACAAGAAGGGAAAACTGGGGGGAAAAAATGAAGGCGTAGGAGTGAGACTTCAAGTGATTGTAAAGTCTCATATTTTTTCCTATAAAAATTAAAAATTTATACTTACCTGCTCTGTTGCAGTGGATTTGCACAGAGCAGCCCAGATCCTCCTCTTCTTGGGTCCTTCTTTGGCTCTCCTGGCTTCTCCCTCCTGTTCAGTGCCCCCCACAGCAAGCAGCTGGCTATGGGGGCACCTGAGCCGAGTCACAGCTCCTTGTGTCCATTCACACACGGAGCCCCGCCCCTCTCTCCCGATAGGCTAGCTGACTTTGATTGACAGCCGCGGGAGCCAATGGTGCAGCTGCTATGTCTCAGCCAATCAGGGAAGAAGAATCTAAGACAGCTGAGACACTCGTGGACATTGCTGGACAGAGAGGGAAGTATTAGGGGGGGCCAGGGGGCTCAGGCAAGTATTGGGGGGCTGGGGGGCTTAGGCAAGTATTGGGGGGGCTGGGGGGCTTAGGCAAGTATTTGGGGCTGGGGGCTCAGGTAAGTATTGGGGGGGCTGAGGTAAGTATTGGGGGGGCTCAGGTAAGTATTGGGGGGGGGCTCAGGTAAGTATTGGGGGGGCGGCTCAGGTAAGTATTGGGGGGGCGGCTCAGGTAAGTATTGGGGGGGCGGCTCAGGTAAGTATTGGGGGGCTGGGGGGCTCAGGTAAGTATTGGGGGGGGGGGCTGCTACACACAGAAGGCTTTTTATAATAATGCATAGAATGCACCTTCTGCCTTCACTGTGGGGGTGACAAAGCTGGTAATTTCAGCAGGAAGATATAAGAAAAAAAAAAAAATTAGGTGGGTGATTCAACTCTAGATTTCATATATAACTGAAAATAAATGTACGATGGCCGGACTCTATAATCTGTTCTGCCGATCGCAGGAATATTTCATCCAGAAGACATTAATGGATCCTGCTGGTACTTGTAGTTCCTTATCATACCTCAGGGCTGCACATTGTGACTTAACCCCTTCATTATTTTATCAGGACCAAAGAGAAGAAGATGAAACCCAGCACCGAAGATCTCGGTACAAATCCTTTAATCTCATGATGTATTACAAGCCGGGATCATTTCACTTGTGACAGACTCGCTCTCACCTCTAAAGAGAAGCCGCTTTATTCCTCCAGCTCGGCTTTTTTTTTTTCAAGGCTATCACATTTCCGTGTCAATGACACATCAGCTGTGCGCAGCAATCGTACCGATAGGTACTTTGACGGTGCATTTTCTGATTCATTATCACCTTTTCCTTCGGTGGAGATAAAAACCTGTTTTTTTCTGATAGTCTGCGTTGTTGTGTGTTCCGTGGAAGTAGCTCTCACCTGCCGTCATTGTGGTCGGGCTGCGGCTTTACCTTGATTAACCCGGCAAGAAAAACGCACAGGAAGCCATCGGAGCTGATAAGTGTGGAAATCAAACCCGCCAAGAGGACGGTCGGCTTCCAGGACAGATAACGCAGGTAAACGACATTCATGTTATACAGGATGTAAGCGGGCCTTAAGGGTGTCCAAACACAAATATCTCTGGGGGGGGGGGGGGGAATAAAAAGTGCCGACAGGAACGAGATCAGAAGACTGAACCCCTTAGAAAAACGCCTTTTAACCCCCACCTTGAGTTAGCCAAACATGCAGAAACTACAAACTCAGGTCTAATCCTGGGAGACCGAATGACTGGTCACCAATATCAAATACAAATCTATCTCTTATGCCGCGTTCACACGATCGTTTTTAATGTCATTTTCAAAAACGACGTTTTTCTCGACGCGATTTTTCTTGTTTCCTCTCAAGCCTGTCTTGCGTACACACGTTCATAAAAAAAAAAAACGCTCGAGCAAAGCGCAGTGGCGTACAACACGTACAACGGCACTATAAAGGGGAAGTTCCGTTCGAATGGCGCCACCCTTCATGTTAGTAAAGTTTGGTGAGAGATGATTCGCGCTTTCCAGCCTCGTGTTTTTCAGTCCGTTACAGCGTGTCGAATGTGCTATCTCCATTACGAACGCTAGTTTTACCAGAACGAGTGCTCCCGTCTCATACTTGATTCTGAGCATGCGCGTTTTTTTTTCCCCTCGTAAAAGCATACACACTACCGTTTTTCACGTCGTTAAAAAAAAAACGAAGTGAAAAATGACGTGAAAAAAATAGAGCAGGTTCTCATTTTTTTAGGCCATTTTTCACGTCGTTAAAAATGCTCTGGAGCCTACACACGATTGTTTTTAATGCCCAATTTAAAAAATTGCATTTTTAACAACGTGAAAAATGATCGTGTGTACGCGGCATAAGGCTACTTTCACATTGGGGCCACAGCTGCATTAGTGCTGAAGCGCCACTCGTTTTAGCGGCACTTTTCAGCCTCTAGTGTGGCGCTTTTAACCCTTGCTAGCAGCCGAAGGGGTTAAAAGCGCCCGTGCTGCGGCGGTTCCGAAACGCTTTTCAGTCACTTCGGAAGCGTTGCCCATTCATTCCAATGAGCAGGGGTTGGTGGAGGAGTGGTATATACAGCGCTCCCAACCCCCCCAAAAGATGCTGCTTGCAGGACTTTCACTAACGTCCCGCAAGCACACCGCGCCCCAGTGTGAAAGCACTCAGGCATGGGAGGCAATAAAACGCCTGAAAACCGTCTTCAGTGTGAAAGGCACTTTAGGCCCCATGCACACTGGGCATTTACCCCGATGCATGAGGCTCTGGTGTTTTGGTGTTGGCAAAAAGGCAGAACCGCACCATCAAGCTCAGCTACCAGCAGTCTGTAAAACTCGATGGGAATCAATTTACTAAAACTGGAGCGTGCAAAATCTGGTGCTCTAGTTTTTGTAAATCGACCCCTATGAGAGGCTGAAAGATGCTGCGCCTGGGTGGTACACCGAGTGCTACCAATGTTTAGGGCAGTATGTGCCTAGGGACAAAAATGCTTGGACTGCAAGAAGTCTGCAATCCCAAGAACTGAGCTCCGAGGGGGAAAGCGAAACGCGTTGGGTGGGGCGTGGCCTGGCGGAAGTCCAGGCTGAGGTGGTCTCTTTTACTATCACACAACCCCGTGGGGTGTGCGGCACCGAGGATTCCCTCCCTCCCTAAGTCTGCAATCCAATCATTCGTCCTCAAGGCCATATTGCCCTTGTCAGTAGCATGTGGTAGAGCAAACCAGCACTGTCCTGCTTGCAGCAGCTTTTACGTAAATTTCCCTAATGCCATACAGACAGCAAAATTAATACCAAAAGCGGTTTAACCCTCCCCTAATCCAAAAGGGGGAAAAAAAAAAAGTTCTAGCATTAGATACACACGTTACCATCCTGCATTTTAGTAACTTGCTGGGTGGCCTTGAAGGTTGCATCTTAAAGTAGACCTGAACTCACAGAGTAATTGTACTCTGCAAATGTTATCTTTTGTGTTCACACCCATGTAATCATTTCATGTCTGAACTGACAGTTTGCACTGCGATATGCGAACCGATCTGGGGGTGTCGTTATCTTTGTATTGACACCCGCAGCGGTTTGCATATGGCAGTGTGAACTGCCTGGGAGTCGGGTGCGATGCGGGAACCCACGCTGCATTTGCACGGGTTCTCGTATCGCACCAGTGTGAACCGAGCCTTAAAGTAACGCAGTGCTGTATTGCAAAAATGGCCTGGTCAAGAAGGGGGGGTAAACATTCTGGAGCTGAAGTGGTTAAGATGGTTTACTACCGCTTTAGTGTAATGCACATTAACCACTTAAGGACTGGGCCTATTTTTCAAACTTGGTGTTTACAAGGTAAAATAATTTTTTGGGCTAGAAAATTACTTAGAATCCCCAAACATTATATATTATATTTTTTCTAACACCCTAGAGAATAAAATGGCGGTCGTTGCAATACTTTTTGTCACACCATATTTGCGCAGCGGTCTTACAAGTGCAATTTTTGGGGAAAAAATAAATTTTTTTGAATTAATAAAATAAGACAACAGTAAAGTTAGCCCAATTTTTTTTTATATTATGAAAGATGATACCCAACATGTCATGCTTCAAAATTGCGCCCGCTCGTGGAATAGCGGCAAACTTTGCCCCTTAAAGGATCACTAAAGACAAAAAAAAAATATATTTTTTAAATAACAAACATGTTATACTTACCTCCACTGTGCAGCTCGTTTTGCATAGAGTGGCCCTGAACCTGGTCTTCTGGGGTCCCTGGGTGGCTGTCTCGGCTCCCCCCGCAAGAACTCAACACCTTCATGCGAGCGAGCTTGTATGGTAATGAGTTCTTGTGGGCACGCTCCCGTGATACAGCTGGCGGCCATAGCCGCTCACTGTATCACTCGGCCCCGCCCCTCGGCGCACCGCGTCATTGGATGTGATTGACAGCAGGGCGAGCCAATGGCTGCGCTGCTTTCAATCCATCCACTGTAGCCAATCAACGGCCAGGCTGAGCGGCGAAGAGGATGACGGGGGCGAGTGCAGCACTTTCCAGGGCTCAGGTAAGTAAAAAGGGGGGGGGGGCTGCAAGTATTGTCGGATGTTTTTTCACCTTAATGCATAGGATGCATTAAGGTGAAAAAACATGAACCTTTACAACCCCTTTAAAAAATCTCCAGCTATGAGTAAGCGTCAATTCGTGACGTGAAACGCGTTAGCCACCCTTCCCTGCATGCACACTATCTGCATTTGTTGTTTTGGATTTATGGATTTATTTTGAATTTGGATTTTTTACCTGAAATTTTGGAATAAATAACTGTCTATACAGAGTGCGGCAGTCCAGGGTTTCTTTTTCTCCCATGCATCAGTGCAGAGCCAGCACCTGTGTGAGTGACCGGGCGGAAGCAGCTACTTGGTGAATTCTCAAGCTTTTGAGCGGTACGTTTTTCCTTTCCTAAAAATCTCCATAGGCGACATTTATAAATTTCTACAGGTTACCAGTTTTGAGTTACAGAGGAGGTCTAGAGCTAGAATTATTGCTCTCGCTCTAACAATCGCGGCGATACTTCACGTGTAGTTTAAACACCATTTTCATATGCGGGCGCTACTTACGTATGCGTTCGCTTCTGCGCATATTTATTTTCCTTTTTATTTTTACACTGTCCCTTTCCCAAAAAAAATTTGGGGTCACTTTTATTCCTATTATAAGGAATGTAAACATCCCTTGTAATAGAAAAAATAGCATGACAGGACCGCTTTAAATGTGAGATCTGGGGTAAAAAAAAAAAAACCCCAGATCTCATATTTACACTTAAATGCAATAAAAAGACATTTTTTTTCCTTTTTTTCCCTATAAGACCATTGGCCGGAAGTGACGTTTGTCGTCGCTTCCGTCATCTAATGTTAGAGCTGAGCGGAATCCATCTTTCCCTCACTCGGCTCCATGTCTCAGAGGGGAGAGGACCACGATCGGCTCCGCCACTACCGGCTCTGGTAAGCGATGGAGACAACTGCAGCGCATCGGGAGGGGCCCTCTCCTGCCTCCGCTAAAAGTGATCTTGCAGCCAAACTGCCACGGAGACCACTTTTATCAGAAAGAGGACCGTCCGCTGTTTGAAGAATATACCGGGGTTAAGGAAGCTATCTGGTATTCTACGTCAAAGTACCGACATATAACGACAATGCACTACAATTGCCCAGAGAAATGTGAATGGGCCCTTAAAAGCGGTTGTATAGGTAATTTTTTAACTTTTACCTACAGGTAAGCCTATAATAAGTCCTATACTAAGGCTTACCTGTAGGTAAAAAAAATATCTCCTAAACCTTTACGGTTTAGGAGATATTCCCCTCGCAATCAGCCGCTGAATGCAGCGGCGAATGCGCACAGGGGATTTTCAGCTTAAGACCCGGCAGCTGCCGTCCCTCGCCGGAAAGAAGTCTCCCGCGCGCATGCGCGGGAGTGACGACATCGCGGCTCCAGCCACTCAGAGCGCTGGAGCCGCGATACCCGGAAGACACGCCGAGGCAACATGTCAGCTGCCTCGGCGTGGACTAGGTAAGTTACCAACGCCTCGTTCTAAGGTAAGTATTTCATAATGAGCTAGTATGCAGTGCAAAAAAAAAAAAAATCGTTCAGCGGGTATACAACCGCTTTAAAATGATGTCCTCCCTGGACGCTCCCACATTTCCAACCCCCCCCCCCCCCAATCTTCACCTAAAAGCAAAACACCCAAACTTCACAAAAAAGGACTGCATGCTTCCTCTGCCTGATAACACGGAGGTACAAAAACGCTCACATTACCAAACCCACACGGAATATTTGCGTCTCCCGGGTCGTCTCACAGCTCAAAAAGCCAAATGTTTGCTAAATCTCCCTCCTTTCAGCTGAGCGGTGTCTCTAATCAATCATCTACCTGAATACAGAAAATAAAGCTAATCGCACAGATTCTGATAACAAATACCGGCTATATCCGTCCATCAATGCCAAAGCTCCATTTCAAATAAGAAAGGAAAAAAAAATAAAAAAATTATCAGCAGATTTCACAGCTAACAAAAAACAACTCAGATTAGCAACAAAACGAGAGCAACGCTTTCATTCAACGAGCGGTCGATAAATTGCTGTTAGTTTCTAGATAAGGCCGCACTTTGCACTGATACGGACCCTAATACCGAGCCAGAGATAAAAGTTTGAACTAGCATGAGATGCAAAAGGTATTGAAAAAAATATGTAAAAAAAATAAAATAATCATATCTCCGCTCTGCGATCGCAGCCATCAAATGGCAAACAGCGGGAGCAAAATGTGTTGGTGGCTTGGGGGCAGACGATAAGAAGCGAGATTCTGCGGGGAAAGCGGCAGTCGCCTCATGTGATAAAGTAACTGCTAGACCGCTAATATCCACACTGCCAGAAAGAGACGCCACTTTGCGGATCACAAGGAAGCGAGTTTTATAACATTCCAGAGGACAAGACTTTCATTCCATGTGGAGAGATCTGAAAATCAGGCGCTGATCGTTCTATTACCAACATTTCCACATCAGACATGAATATTACCGATTGTCCGTGTCTCAGACGCTTCCTTCAGGGAATACACAGATCAGAGGGAAAGTCACCCCAAAATGTGCCCATACAGTGGATATAAAAAGTCCACACACCCCGGGTGGTAAAATCTCAGGTTTCTGTGATGGAAAGAAATGAGACAAAGATAAATAATTTCAGAACTTTTTCCACCTTTAACCACTTCAGCCCCGAGCCTCTTTTTGAGATTTATTGTTTACAATTTAAAAAAATAATTTTATTTGCTAGAAAATTACTTGGAACCCCCAAACATTATATATATTTATTTTTTTCAAACACCCTAGAGCAGGGGTGTCAAACTCAATTTCATCGTGGGCTGAATCAGCATTATGATTGCCCTCAAAAGGGCCGGTTGTATCTGTAATATTATTAGATGTCCAGCGCATCCCCTCCCCTTACATTAAATGTCAAGAGCCACCCCACCATCAGAAGTTGAGTCCCCCCACTCTCCCTTACATCACAGTGCACCCCCTTTCCTTATGCTGCTCCTGGGAAGATGCTGGATGCATTGCTTGAAAGCAGAAAGTAAGGGTCTGGAGGAGAACTGGAGCTCTCCTGCAGCTGCAGGAGAGGTGCGAGGGCCACATGAAATGGCCTGGAGGGCCGGATTCGGCCCGTGAGCCTTGTGTTCGACACCTCTGCCCTAGAGAATAAAATGGCGGTCATTGCAATATTTTTTGTCACACTGTATTTGCGCAGCGGTCTTACAAGCGCAATTTGAGGAAAAAAAAATTACACTTTGAGTTAAAAAATAAGACAACAGTAAAGTTAGCCCAAAGATAAAATGTTACGCCGAGTAAATTGATACTCAACATGTCACACTTCAAAATTGCGCACGTGGAATGGCGACAAACTTTGGCACTTATGCCAAGTTTAAATATTTCTACAGGTTACCAGTTTTGAGTTACAGAGGAGATCTAGGGCTAGAATTATTGCTCTCGCTCTAACGATCGCAGCGATACCTCCCATGTGTGCTTTGAACACTGTTTTCATATACAGGCGTGACTTACGTATGCGTTCGCTTCTGCGCACGAGCACGGCGGGACAGGGCGCTTTAAAACATTTTTTTTTTTACTTATTTATTTTACCTTTTTTTCCCCCCCTTTTCTTTTTTACACTGTCCAATTTTTTTAAATTTTTAAATCACTTTTATTCCTATCACAAGGAATGTAAACATCCCTTGTAATAGAAAAAAAAGCATGACAGGTCCTCTTAAATGTGAGATCTGGAGGTCAAAAAGACGTCACATCTCATATTTACACTAAAATAAAAAATAAATTAAATGTCATTTAAAAATAAAATATAAAAATTCCCCTTTAAGAGCATTGGGCGGAAGTGACGTTTGACATCGCTTCCGCCATTCAATGCTATGGAGTCGAGCAGCATCCAGTTTCGCCTGCAGAGACCACTTTTATCTTGAGAGAGAAACGCACGCCGTTCAAGAAAATACCGGGGTTATGGCAGCTAGCTGCGGTATTTAGCGCCAAAGTACCGACTTACGGGTACCGTGATTTGCGTGAAGTGGTTAATGTGACCTATAAACTCTACAACTCAGTTGAACAACAAACCGAACTCTTTTAGGTGGAGGGAAGTAGAAATAAATAAATCTGGTTGCATAAGTTTGCACACCCTTACACTAATACTTTGGTGAAGAACTTTTTGATTTTATTCCAGCACTCAGTCTTTTTGGGGATGAGTCCTTCAGCATGGCACATCTTGACTTGGCAATATTTGCCCACTCTTCTTTGTAAAAACACTCCAAGTCTCTCATATTGGGAGGACATCTCCTGTGCACAGCCCTCTTCAGATCACACCCACAGATTTTCAATGGGATTCAGGTCTGGGCTCTGGCTGGGCCATTCCAAAACTTGAATCTACTTCTGGTGAAGACATTCCTTTGTTGATTTGGATGGATGCTTTGGGTCGTTGTCATGCTGAAAGATGAAGTTCCTTTTCATGTTCAGCTTTCTAGCAGAAGCCTGAAGGTTTTGTGCCAACTGGCTGGTATTTGGAACTGTTCATAATACCCTCTACCTTGACTAAGGCCCCTGTGTTCCAGCTGGAGAAAAACAGCCCCAGAGTATGATGCTGCCACCACCCTGCTTCACGGTGGGTTTGGTGTTCTTTTGGTAACGTGCAGTGTTTTTGTGCCAAACATATTTTTTGGAATGATGGCCAAAAAGTTCAACCTTGGTTTCATCAGACCAGAACACATTTTCCCACATGCTTTTGGGAGACTTCAGATGTGTTTTTGCAAAATTTAGCCAGGCTTGAATGTTTTTCTTGGTAAGAAAAGTCTTCCGTCTTGTCACTCTACCCCATAGCCCAGACATATGAAGAATACGGGAGATTGTCGTCACCACACAACCAGTACTTGCCAGATATTCCTGCAGCTCCTTTAATGTTGCTGTAGGCCTCTTGGCAGCCTCCCTGACCAGTTTTCTTCTCGTCTTTTCATCATTTTGGAGGGACGTCCAGTTCTTGGTAATGTCTTTGTGTTGCCGATTTTCTCCACTTGATAATGACCGTCTTCACTGTGTTCCATGGTATCTCTAATGCCTTGGAAATTCTTTTGTACCCTTCTCCTGACTGATACCTTCTAACAATGAGATCCCTCTGATGCTTTGGAAGCTCTCTGAGGACCATGGCTTTTGCTGTAGGATGCGACTAAGAAAAATGTCAGGAAAGACCTACTAGAACAGCTGAACTTTATTTGGGGTTAATCAGAGGCACTTTAAATGATGGCGGGTGTGTACTGACTCCTATTTAACATGAGTTTGAATGTGATTACTTAATTCTGAACACAGCGACATCCCCACCAGTTATAAGAGGGTGTGCACACTTATGCAACCACATTATTTTATGTTTTAATTTTTACTTCCCCCCCAAAGATATTTCAGTTTGTTGTTCAACTGAGTTGTACAGTTTATAGGTCATATTAAAAAGGTGGAAAAAGTTCTGAAATGATTTATCATTGTCTCATTTTTTTACATCACAGAAACCTGAAATTTTACCACCCGGGGTGTGCAGACTTTTTATATCCACTGCATGTTCCATTGAAATATATACTTGTATACGAGAGAGGCCCAGATACTGGCAGGGTCACCAGGAACTTATTTGCATTTTTTAAAGATATATATATATATATAAACACTCCATATTACATTTAGCAGACCATCAGGGGACAAAAGAACGATTCATGTTTAGGAACTGATGTACAGTTTAAACACAAACAGTCCAGACTTTGCTTCACATGCAAATTTTCTCCTGAAGTTGCTTTGGCTGCACATCTGGCCAGTAAGATCAACTTTGGGTGGTTCCAGCAGCCATTTTAGGCAGTGCCAAGTGGGTGCGATCACTTCCAGGTCCATGGGGCCGGTGCCGTAAACAAGGCTTATCGCCGAAACGCCGTCTGCCTGTACTCACTGGAAAGGCTTCATAATAAAATACATACTGAGGTTATGGAGTTGCCAGCGGTTTCTTCTTTTCTCTAATGACTACATTGTCTTTTCGGTGGATGGGAGGACACCTAAGCTTGGACACCCTATCTCAACTTCAAGCCAAACGCCTAGGTTCTACATCTAGGTTCCACTGTTCTGAGCCATGCATTTCTCACAATGCATTATGGGGCTGGATGTGGTCTAAGTTTTCACTCCATTGCAACTCCATTATTCCAAGGCATGAGAAGCTTCTAAAAAAAAAAAAAAAAAAAAAAAAAACTAGGCTGTAAGCATGGGTCACCAAAACCTTTCCAGTAACAGAAAAGTACACAGACTTTCAACCAACATGATCAGCAGCAAGTGATGTCATGACTGTGATGACATAATCATGCCATACCAGTAAAGTTACCCATGCATCCCAAGCCTGAGAGGCATAGTCATTTCCATGATGGGAAGCAGGGCCGTCTTTAATGTTGATTGGACCCTGGGCAAAAAAAAAAACTTGGGGCCCCCTCATGCAATTTTGCTCTCTACCTGCTCTGAGACATACAATAAATATCAGCTGGACTTAAAATCAGTTTACTGTATCAGATCAGGCAGTGATTTCAATTGGTTGCCAGAGGTTACAGCATATCATTACCACCTACTGACTGGATGCTAGAGGTTACAGCACATAATTTCTTCTTGTTGATTGGTTGCTAGAGATTACTGTACAGTAATACTGCTCACTGATTGGTTGTTAGAGGTTACAGCACATCGCTTCACTGCAGAGGGCCATGATATACATATGAACGCCGCCTTTATTTACATATGAATGCCGACGGCATCAGCTATTTACATATGAATGATCCCGTTATTTAAATATGAATGACAGTTATTTACATGTAAATACAGGGTCTACAGGCGAGTCATCTGTACACAATAGGGCAGAGCTGGGCAGCAGCACTTCACACTGAGATATCAGGACACAGCACAGGACTAAAACTTCAAGGGACAAGGGAATTTAAACTGGGATATTTAAAAAGTATGAGGCAGCTGCTTTGGGGCCCACGACAATGACAGGGCCCAGGGCAGCTGCCCCTTTTGCCCTGCCTTAAAGACAGCCCTGACGGGAAGGTATTCTTGCTCAATTCAGCCTTCAGGACATCTTTGTATAATTGCTGCTGGTTTCAGTGGCAGACAGGTACACTTTAAAAAGACAGATTTTTGGAGAGAACCAGACACCAAATGTTTTTTTTCACTGTGTGTCCGTCTTGTTTTCTGTACCTGGCAGGAACAGAAGATTGCTCCTATGAGTATCCAATTCTGACATGGAGACATCTCATAAAAAACAGGTTTGAAGGTCTCCTGTGGAGCCGCAGCAAATAAAACAATCCGGCCCTGAGCCCGGTCTCTATCTCATATTATTATCTCAGAGGCTGCATTGGGTTCAGATAGTTTTGTGTTGATCTCATTGTCCTCAGAGAGGATCCGTAACTTTCCTGAAGGCCCCTAGTCTGGGGATAGTCCGTTCCTCGGTGATCCCGTACAAACAGGAAGCCAAACATTCCAGAGTTAGAATCTTTCAACAATGGCCGTCTCCAGGAGGAGGACCGCATGATTACATCTTGGACATCTCACTTGTTGAAGATGTTATTTCCCCGAGAGACCTGCTTGGAGCTGCCACCCACTGAGACATGTGTAAGGGTGTAGAACAGGGATATGCAATTAGCGGACCTCCAGCTGTTGCCAAACTACAAGTCCCATGAGGCATAGCGAGACTCTGACAGCAGCAAGCATGACACCCAGAGGCAGAGGCATGATGGGACTTGTAGTTTTGCAACAGCTGGAGGTCCGCTAATTGCATATCCATGGTGTAGAAGATCCACAGGACAGAAATCATCTGAAACCACATTTTACAACGTCAACAAGTGAAACTTGTAAAGATTAGTTACGTGTTAAGACACGGTTCACACAGGGGCAACACGACTCTTTGGAGGCGACCTGAGCCTGCACCACAGCGCCACATGGGGCGACTTACAAGTCGCCTCCAGGACAGGAGACATTCCTCCAGTGGCCAAATCAACCTTGAATCAGCTCTGTGGGAGGGAATGGGGGGGGGGGGTTTGCCCTAAAAACAATTTTCACTTCCTGAAAAGTCGCTGCAGTAAAGACAGTGATCCGACTTCTGAGGCAACTTCCATTGAAATCAATGGGTACAAGTCGCCTAGAAGTCGGATTGAAGTAGTACAGGAACCTTTTTTGAAGTCGGAGCGTCTGCAGTCGTGTACATTAAGACGGCTCCATTCACTTCAATTCGTTTTAAAAACAGCACGACTTGGGGCGACTTCAAGTCGCCTCCCGAGTCGCCCCTGTGTGAACCGGCTCTAAGGTGACTTAATTTATTTATTTTTGGATGCAACGAATTTGCTGGACCATCTTTGAAAATCCAAATGAGCTTTATTACCCCAAACCAAGTTAACAAGGTGGGCTACAGAACACCCACCTACCAATGTCACCATAGGAAAGGAAGTGTGTTACTGGCAGGATCACCAGGTGAACATGAAAAGGGGGGGGGGGAGGATAAAAGAAAACAAACACAGCCACCACATCTAAGGGCTGCTATATGGCAATTATATTTCCACATTCTTGGGCTAAGACACTTTTTAAGACACCAGAATAGGGGGAAATTGTAGATAGAGATTTATATAAGCATATAAAATACTAAAAACAGAGGACATTTTTAAAATTAGATTGATCTAAATTAGGGGTCCCCAAACTTTCCTGGGGACCAGTTTACTGTCCTTTGGGCTTTAGAGGGGGTCAGCCAGACTGTGGCCAGTGGGAGCAGGAAATGCACTGGTGTCAGTGGGAGGAATAGTGTCCCATCATTGGTGTCAGTGAGAGAAAAAATGTCCCATCATTGGTGTCAGCGAGAGAAAGGGTGCCCCATCATTGGTGTCAGTGAGAAGAATCGTAGCCCATCATTGGGGTCAGTGGGAGAAATAGTGCCCCATGTTTGGTGTCAGCGCAAAAAAGGTAGTCCCATCATTGGTGTCAGCAAGAGAAAGGGTGCCCCGTCATTGGCGTAAGCGAGAGAAAGGGTGCCCCGTCATTGGCGTAAGCGAGAGAAAGGGTGCCCCGTCATTGGCGTAAGCGAGAGAAAGGGTGCCCCGTCATTGGCGTAAGCGAGAGAAAGGGTGCCCCGTCATTGGCGTAAGCGAGAGAAAGGGTGCCCCGTCATTGGCGTAAGCGAGAGAAAGGGTGCCCCGTCATTGGCGTAAGCGAGAGAAAGGGTGCCCCGTCATTGGCGTAAGCGAGAGAAAGGGTGCCCCGTCATTGGCGTAAGCGAGAGAAAGGGTGCCCCGTCATTGGCGTAAGCGAGAGAAAGGGTGCCCCGTCATTGGCGTAAGCGAGAGAAAGGGTGCCCCGTCATTGGCGTAAGCGAGAGAAAGGGTGCCCCGTCATTGGCGTAAGCGAGAGAAAGGGTGCCCCGTCATTGGCGTAAGCGAGAGAAAGGGTGCCCCGTCATTGGCGTAAGCGAGAGAAAGGGTGCCCCGTCATTGGCGTAAGCGAGAGAAAGGGTGCCCCGTCATTGGCGTAAGCGAGAGAAAGGGTGCCCCGTCATTGGCGTAAGCGAGAGAAAGGGTGCCCCGTCATTGGCGTAAGCGAGAGAAAGGGTGCCCCGTCATTGGCGTAAGCGAGAGAAAGGGTGCCCCGTCATTGGCGTAAGCGAGAGAAAGGGTGCCCCCTCATTGGCGTAAGCGAGAGAAAGGGTGCCCCCTCATTGGCGTAAGCGAGAGAAAGGGTGCCCCCTCATTGGCGTAAGCGAGAGAAAGGGTGCCCCCTCATTGGCGTAAGCGAGAGAAAGGGTGCCCCCTCATTGGCGTAAGCGAGAGAAAGGGTGCCCCCTCATTGGCGTAAGCGAGAGAAAGGGTGCCCCCTCATTGGCGTAAGCGAGAGAAAGGGTGCCCCGTCATTGGCGTAAGCGAGAGAAAGGGTGCCCCGTCATTGGCGTAAGCGAGAGAAAGGGTGCCCCGTCATTGGCGTAAGCGAGAGAAAGGGTGCCCCGTCATTGGCGTAAGCGAGAGAAAGGGTGCCCCGTCATTGGCGTAAGCGAGAGAAAGGGTGCCCCCTCATTGGCGTAAGCGAGAGAAAGGGTGCCCCCTCATTGGCGTAAGCGAGAGAAAGGGTGCCCCGTCATTGGCGTAAGCGAGAGAAAGGGTGCCCCGTCATTGGTGTAAGCGAGAGCAAGGGTGCCCCGTCATTGCTGTAAGCGAGAGCAAGGGTGCCCCGTCATTGGTGTAAGCGAGAGCAAGGGTGCCCCGTCATTGGTGTAAGCGAGAGCAAGGGTGCCCCGTCATTGGTGTAAGCGAGAGAAAGGGTGCCCCGTCATTGGTGTAAGCGAGAGAAAGGGTGCCCCGTCATTGGTGTAAGCGAGAGAAAGGGTGCCCCGTCATTGGTGTAAGCGAGAGAAAGGGTGCCCCGTCATTGGTGTAAGCGAGAGAAAGGGTGCCCCGTCATTGGTGTAAGCGAGAGAAAGGGTGCCCCGTCATTGGTGTAAGCGAGAGAAAGGGTGCCCCGTCATTGGTGTAAGCGAGAGAAAGGGTGCCCCGTCATTGGTGTAAGCGAGAGAAAGGGTGCCCCGTCATTGGTGTCAGTGAAAAGAATAGTGCCCCATCATTGTGTCAGTGGGGAAACTAGTGTCCCATTATTGGTGTCAGTGGGGGGAATAGTGCTCCATCATTGGCATTAGTGGGAGGAATAGTGCCCCAAGGGCTGGATAAAGGCTAGGGCCACAGTTTGGAGACCACTGATCTAAATGTGCAAAAATAGAGATTTTTTTTTTTTCTGGGGGGACTAAAGTTGAATAATGATTAGTGAGAAGCATAGCAGCCTTTACTGTTTACTGGTCATGTTGGGAGGAGTCGGAATGGCCACACATAAGCCAATGAGAAGACCACCACCTCTGCTTCTGTTGGACAAATTGGGAAAGAGGACTGAGGCTGAGACACCAGAGAGGGTTTTCCTAAATGTATAATAAAATGAAAGGTACATTTATATATAAAGTTTAGCAGAGTCCGTGCTTCCAGCGGACAGACATTCCTATGATCATTAATAACAGGAGACACGTATAACAAGATAGAAATTACTCCTTCATTACTGACCAGCGATGCCCTTTAACACCGCGCTGTGGTGGGGAATTGATCCCAAAATCAATGGCTTTTTTATTTCTATTCCGAATCACCGGCTCGCGCACATAAATCCTCATTTTAAAAACAATGACATTTCATAATGTCACCGACTTATAAAAAAACAAGTTCGGGCCACTTTCAGGAACGCGGCTTTTCCTTTTAATAATGGAAGCCAATGTTGTTTTGATGAATGCTTTGCGGCGGGGCCTCATAAATCACAGGATGGACACAGGATGTTCAACTTTCTCCACGCAACAGATGACGGGCGAGGAAAAAAAAAAAATATAAACACAGCGAGAAATAAATGGCAGAAAGGTTTCCAGAGCCACAGAAAAAGGTCAGGATTGCGGCCGGAGCCGATGTGTTTTGACAGAATATTTGTGAACCTGAGGATGATGTGCAGCACCGAGACGCGGCAACGCCGGCCAGCTGCTTATATATATATATATATATATATATATATATATATATATTTTTTTTTTTTCTCTTATCGTCACACACTAACATTCTCATTGCATTTACGGTATATACTCGAGTATAAGCCGAGTTTTTTAGCCCTTCTTTTAGGGCTGAAAATACCCCCCTCGGCTTATACTCGAGTCAGTGTACCTTGGGCGTCCATTTTTTAAAACTCGCGGCTTCCTCCTGGTCCCGTCCCGTGATAGGCGTTTCACACTGTGTTGAGTGTTCCGCCTATCACGGACGTTCTTTCATCCTCGGACTCAGTTTCCCAGCAGACACTGTGTTCAGTGTTCCGCCTATACCTTCTCTTGTCCGAGGATGAAAGAACGTCCGTGATTGGCGGAACACTGAACACAGTGTCTGCTGGGAAAGTCCAAGGATGAGAGGACATCCGTGATAGGCGGTAGCGGAGCACAGTGTCAAACGCCTATCACAGGACGGGACCAGGAGGAAGCCGCGAGTTTTAAAAAAATGGACGCCCGCAGCGCAGCCTGTCAAGAATTTCAGGTACGCTGCAATGGGCATTTTTTGCGATACGCCACTGCTTTACTTTAACCACTTGCCGACCAGCCGCCGCAGTTTTACTGCGGCAACATGGCTCGGCTGGGCGAAACGACATTATGTTACGTCGCTTCACCCTGTGGCCACTAGGGGCACGCGCCTACTGCCAATGCGAGAGCACGCCGGGCACCCACGATCGCTCGTGACACCGCGAGAACCGGGATCTGTGTGTGTAAACACACAGATCCCGGTTCTCTGAGGGGAGAAGAGACTGATCGTGTGTTCATACAAAGTATGAACAGCGATCACTTTAACTGTCAAATGCGCGGTCGTGCGAAGTTGTACCCAAATAAAATGTATGTCCTCGCAAATAGATTTCCTTGTGATATTTGATCACCTCTGTGTTTTTTTTTTTTTTGCGCTATAAACAAAAATAGAGCGACAATTTTGAAAAAAACAAACAATATTTTTTACTTTCTGCTATAAACCATCCAATAAAAAAAAAAAAAAGCGTAAAAAAAAAAAAAAATCGAATTTCTTCATCAGTTTAGGCCAATACGTATTCTTCTACATGTTTTTGGTAAAAAAAAAAGAAAATCCCAAAAAGCGTTTATTGATTGGTTTGCACAAAAATGTTATAGTGTCTACAAACTATGGGATATTTTTATGGACTTTTAAATTATTTTTATTGTTTTTACTAGTAATGGCGGCAATCAGCGATTTTTAGCAGGACTGCGACATTGCGGCGGACAAATCTGACGCTAAGTGACATTTTGAGGACCAGTGACACCAAAACAGTGATCAGTGCGAGGGCGCCCCTGAGCTGATGGAAGAAATCACGTATGGGTATGTGATTTTGCGCTTAAGGGCCACCCTGCCGCATATGTATGTGGGGCGGTCCTTAAAGGGGTTGTAAAGGTTTGTTTTTTATTTTCTAAATAGGTTCCTTTAAGCTAGTGCATTGTTGGTTCACTTACCTTTTCCTTCTAAATGTTTTTTTTCTTTGTCTGAATTTCTCACTTCCTGTTTCTCCTCAGTAAACTTCACACCATCATCCGAGTGGTGTGGAGTCAGCCAGAACAGCTTACTGAGGAGGAACAGGAAGTGAGAAATTCAGACAAAGAAAACAAAGAAAAAAAACATTTAGAAGGGAAATCTAAGGAAAAGGTAAGTGAACCAACAATGCACTAGCTTAAAGGAACCTATTTAGAAAATAAAAAACAAACCTTTACAACCCCTTTAAGTGGTTAAAAAAACATCTAAGTACCTTTTTTCTAATGGATATCCAGCTGTCACATGACCCAGCTCTCTCTGCAGGGAAACATAAGCAGGAGGAGCTTCTAGATCTTTGCTGCTGGTCACATGTTCAAAATAAAAAATAAAAACAGTATTTGGAATACAGTGTAAAAATAAATAGTTAATATCAATAAATTGTTTTAAATTGTCATACAAATATATATATTTGAAATCAAATATTTATTATTTTATGGAAATAACGTGGTGTGGGTGGATTTCTGCCAGTCACAGGCTGTGTCAAGCCCCGCCAGCCTGTGTCTTAGAATCAGAGGGAGGTGAAGCCTCCATTAATCTGTAATATCCCCATTATGTTTAGCTGGTTAGTGGACATGGGCAGCTCAGATGCGATAGGGAGGAAATGTTCAGCATAAAACTCACTGAAAACTGAGCATGTGCAGAGCGGCCACCACAGCTGCAAAATCCCTAGCCCAGTATCTGAGCAGCCCATGTGACTATAGAGCCACACATGTGGGCGTAGACAGAGTGGTAAAATGACAGCCCACTCCCTCCCTCCTCCTCTATGCCTACTAACCAGCTAAACACAATGGGGGCGGGATATTAAATGTAGATTGATCAAGGCTTCACCTCCCTCTTATTCTAAGACACAGGCTGGAGGGGAGTGACACATCGTGTGACTGGCAGAAATCCCCCCACACCATATTATTGCCAAAAAAATAATAAAGATTTGATTTCAAATATATATTTGTATGTTTATTAGTAAAAAAAAATTTGTACTCTGCATTCCAAAGGCTGTTTTTTTAAATATTTGGAACATGTGACCAGAGGCAGGGAGGCAGGGGATTGGAAGCTCCTCCTGCTTAGGTTTCCCTGCAGACAGGCTGGGAGAGAGCCGAGTCATGCGACAGCCGGATATGGGAGAGAGCCGAGTCATGCGACAGCCGGATATGGGAGAGAGCCGAGTCATGTGACAGCCGGATATGGGAGAGAGCCGAGTCATGTGACAGCCGGATATGGGAGAGAGCCGAGTCATGCGACAGCCGGATATGGGAGAGAGCCGAGTCATGCGACAGCCGGATATGGGAGAGAGCCGAGTCATGCGACAGCCGGATATGGGAGAGAGCCGAGTCATGCGACAGCCGGATATGGGAGAGAGCCGAGTCATGCGACAGCCGGATATGGGAGAGAGCCGAGTCATGCGACAGCCGGATATGGGAGAGAGCCGAGTCATGCGACGGCTGGATATGGGAGAGAGCCGAGTCATGCGGGTGCGCGCCCGTGTCCTGCTGCTGCGTCCATTGACACAAACCACCCCCCCCCCCCCGGTCATTGGATTTGATTACAGGTAAGCTTATAATAAGGCCTATAATAAGGCTTACCTGTAGGTAAAAAAAATATCTCCTAAACAGTGGTGCATACACACAGGGGATTCTCGGCTGAAGGCCCAGCAGACGCCAGACCTCGCCGGAAAGAAGTCTCTCGCGCGCATGACGACATCGCGGCTCCAGCCACTCACAGCGCTGGAGCCGCGATACCCGGAAGACACGCCGAGGCAACATGTCATCTCCCCCGGCGATTTACCGATGCCTCGTTCTAAGGTAAGTATTTCATAATGAGCTAGTATGAACCGCATACTAGCTCATTATGCCTTTTCCCTTACAGGTGACTAAAAAAAAAAAAAAAACGTGTGTGGGACTATACGACCGCTTTAAGCTTATTAATTAGTTTAGCTGCACCGGCTTTAAAAAAAACATAAGCACATTCCACGTCTTTATAAACATCTTCACATGAAGAGCTTTGCGTCTCAAGTGTGGGATAAACATGAAAATCATCCAAACAAACCGTGTCACCCAAACGTCGAACGAACGGGCAGGACAATGAGCGAGGAGTGACAGCATGTCCGCCAGGAGATGACAGCTCAGCTCTGAATGAGACCGCTTACTTATTTGCAGCAAAAAGCTTTGCATAAAATTAGCATGGGATCAAGGCGCTGAGAAATGTGACGCAGGCTCTGGAGGGCCCCCCGCTGGTTCCGGGTCCTGTTAAGGAGGTGTAGCGAACAGGATTTTGAAGAAAAAAAAGGTTCAGCACGCAGGCGCCGCCGAGTAAGCGTTAAATGGGCCAAGTCGCCCCCCCCCCGTCAGTGCCTCTAACACAATATGAATATGAGCACTTACAGAACAATGAATTAATTATGCATTCGGCGGAACGTTTTTAAAGGGCGCTCTTGATATGATTAGGGACGCTGTCGACACCAGTTACCGTCTGACAAGTATTTTAGCGGCTGATGACTTTCGCTGCGTAATGCGTCACGTCTGAAGGGTCAGAAAACACAGGGGGCTTTTCAGAGGAGGCCGAGCTTAATTACAGGAAGCAAACTCATGTCTTGTGTAAGACGATCGCACACGCAATTCTCTGCACCGGTGGGTGTGCGCCAACGCTGGAGAGTCCTGTGAGATGAAGGATCAAAGTCAGCAACTCCAAGTGATTTGGGTTCATTGAAGATGACATCAAACAAGCAGATCAATGTGCAACTGAGAAGAAGAGAATTTACAGACAAAGCTGAACACATTTTTAGGAAGTTATTGACATGGGAGATATGTGTCGGATCAGGTTGTGGATCGGGGAAAACTGTTTTCTAAAGATAACTGAAGACTCTAATGCAGGGGTCTCAAACTGGTGGCCCTCCAACTAACTACAAGTTGCAAAACTACAAGTCCCATCATGCCTCTGCCTGTGGGAGTCAGGCTTGTAACTGTCAGCCTTGCAATGCCTCATGGGGACTTGAGGTTTTGCAACAGCTGGAGGGCCACCAGTTTTGAGACCTCCTGCTCTAATTCCTGATACAAACTTCAAATTGGTTGGAAAAAAAAAAAAAAAAAAAAACTTAAATCTCCGGTCCCAGCTGCTGTACTAACCATCCGATGTTGGTGCAGCAATCTCCCCCCACTGAGCTGTTGTGTACAGACAAGGGGACGCCCCACCCCCAGCCAGAACACTACAATCAGCGGCGCGCTCTCTGCCATTGAGTCAGCCGGCTGTTGGTTTTCCATGATCGTCCGACATACACACAAGACAAACGTTCAATAAAAATTGGCGGCACTCTATAAGTACCTGTAATAAATAAAATAAATGGCAGAGCAACCCCCCATTCCGTCCCAATGACTGGTGAGGTAATGATTAGGGATGAGCTCAGGTATGCTTGGATCCTAGTGTGAACCCACCTGAGCCATCCCACCAGAAAGCTGTCACTGTGCACCGCCATCCAAGGCATCCACCACAGCCACACATATACAAGAGGGTGCATACATATGGCAACACACAGCGATGGCTTTCTGGCAGAAAAGCTCAGGTGGCTTCAGACTAGAATCTAAACATGCCTGAGATCATCCCTGGTAATGACCGAGAAGCAGCAGAGAGGTGAAGGAAGTACAGATCTTTAAAATAAAACGAGGCAGGGAGATCCTTTCATTGCAGGTCCTCATGTACAGCTTCCTCTCCAGCAAGCAGTAGAGTAGCGACATCACCAAATCTCATTCCAAATATGGCGGTTGCTTGTGGTCCTCCAGCAGCTGATGTTGTCCCTAAAGCCGAGTACACTACAGTTTTTTTCCGTGCAACCTCGCGGGTTGCACGAAAAAAAACGGTCAGCTCCAGTCGGGGTTAGTCCATGCGAGGTTAGTCCAGTGATCTCCCCTCCGCTGAGCAGTTGTGTTCTAACAAGGGGGACGGCCCCCTTGAGAACACTCCGATCAGCGTGCTCTGCTATTGGCTAAAAGTGCTGATCAGAAGTCAGTCGACTGCTGGTTTTCCACTATGCATGGCCAGCTTCTGTTGGACAGACCGACATACACACGCGCAGAAAGTCGGTCATTTTTTTTGAACCGGCAAATGTCTCCCGACATTCTGTCCGTGTGTACGGGGCTTTACTGACTTACCTGATTTGTGCAGCAGTGCCTTTAATAACCCTAAACTAAAGATATAAAGATATAAGGGTAAAGTGCCAACGCTGCATTTAATAACAGCCACAGATAATGGCCGCAGGGATCTCTCACCAATCCCAGTGACACAGCAACAATGCTTCCTCTGAACAGATGTCCTCTCACTCTCGGTCGCTCGTTGCGACACCCGAAACTGGCACTGCAGGGGCGGAATCCTCGCAGCTTCTGTCCCCTGGCTCACAGCGTGCTGCTCCAGTCTTTCTCCCTTGCAGCAATGACTCCTCTCTCTCTCCGGGTGGTGATGCTGGGCTGGACATTAAAATGGACCCATAGCCTTCCGGGACTATATGTCCCATGATGCACCTGTCTTGGCTCCTCATTGGTCCCTGGCTGCCGCCAATGCGATCTCTGCAAGCACCGTTCTGTCCCTGTCCAGCGCTGCTTGACAGAAGAAGGGGGGCGAGCGGGGGAAATACACTGACAACCCGCGCTCGCTTCTCCCCTTGTCACAATGCCGCTGCACTTCTCACTCCCGCAGCTTCGCCGTGCGGTGGGGAGGATTAGAGAGTGCAGACAGTAATGACTTCTCAGCATAGGCATGCGCAGCCTATTGCATTAGTGTGTGTACCCCAAAGCTCAAACACACATGCGTGTGTGTGTGTGTCTATAAATATGGCCATGGCACATTGATCTCCCTGCCGGCACAGTGAAAGAGGAGTGCGTAAACACTTCTCTTATGGCAGAGCCGTTAAGAGGGTGATCTTTCCTATCTTCCCGTTGCTACACAGAGCGATAATGCTAATGCTCACTAGGTGATTAGGGTGTGCCCAGGCACACCCTGTGCGCAGGCCTATGCTTCCCAGTATAGCTGGCGTGCCCACAGGGAAGGCTCTGCGTGCCAGTTGTGGCACTCATGCCATAAGTTTGCCATCACTGCCCTATATGATAGCAATATGAGTTCAGTGTATGTTCCTTAGTAGAGTGTACAGGTCTGAACAATGGATAAAAAATTAAAATAAAAACAGTATTCCCTCCCATGACGTAATCGGTGCCCCTGTTGTGCTCCATGTTTTGTGTCATTTAGAATGACTGACTATCTGAAGGAGGTGATCAGAGATGTAACTAATAGATACGTTTTTGGCTTGGCATACTAGTCCTATCAAAAGAAATATAAATACCATCTCTGATAATTGTATTTAGCGATTTCAGCAGTTCTTCATTCTGAAACAACATTCTACTTTACAATCACACCAATGTTCTTCATTAAACCCAGCTCGTGGGGTAGGCCTCTTGGGATTTTGGCCGTCGCTCTGTACGCTGGCCTCGCTGCTCTCCAGAGTGAACAGAGACTCCCTGCTGGGATGGGATCCTCTTAAAATGCGTAACCAGTACAGATTGGAAGGTGCAGAATAGTGCTGCGGGGGCATTAAATAAGGCAAAGACACTAATATGCTTCCCACATCTCAGGCTGGAGAATAGAAACTTTATCACACGGGGAACAATATATTATTTATCAGTTTCCAGGAACTGTCAGAGCTCTTCATGGAAAAAGGCTCTCCTAATCCTCTTTTTCAAAATAGATCTTAGCAATGAAAAAAAATGGCCACCACTTTGGGAACCACGAGGGAGTGCGTGTCCATAATGGATGTGAATACACAAAGCTCGCCCCTAAGTCACAACTCTAGACCAGCAAAAGCAGAAAAGTCCCAGTCTCTGGCTGATGAATGGTCAGAGTAGCTGTCAATCATCCAGAATGAAGGTGTTGATTGCACTAGATTGGATGTTGGCAAAGCTTACTGTAGTACACACGAGAGGACGACAACCAGTGGCAATTTCGTCAACCAAAATATTTTCGTAGACTAAATTAATACTATTTTAACCACTTCCTGACCGGCTCACGTACATATACTGCAGCAGGTTGCCAGCCCTGCGCGAACCATCGCACAGGTATGTCGGCTCCCTTAAGAGCCTTAGCAGGCGTACACGTGTGCGCGCTGCGCAACGGGGGACCCAATGCGTGTGGCCAGCTGCCGCGATGCCCGCCGGCCACCCGTGATTGCGGGCACGGGAGCCAGAATGTGGATCTATGTGTGTAAACACACAAATCATGGTTCTGTCAGGGAAGGAGAGACAGATCGTCTGCTCCTGAAGATTAGGAACAGCGATCGGTCTCCTCCTACAGCGAGTCCCACCCCCCCCTACAGTTAGAAAGACCTGGCAGGGAACACATTTAACCCCTAGTGTTTAATCCCTTCCCTGCCAGTGTCATTTATACAGAAATCAGTGCATTTTTATAGCTCTGATTGCTGTATAAATGTCAATAGTCCCAAAAAAAGTGTCAAATGGGTCCGATCAGTCCGCCGCAATGTCACAGTCCCACTAAAAATTGCAGATCGCCGCCATTACTATTAAAAAAGAAATAAAAATACCATAAATCTATCCCATAGTTTGTAGATGATATACCTTTTTTTAGGGCTGAAAATACCCCCCTCGGCTTATACTCGAGTCCGTGTACCGGAAGGCCTGCGGGCGTCCATTTTTTAAAAGTCGCGGCTTCCTCCATATCCGTTCCGTGATAGGCCTTTGACACTGTGTTCAGTGTTCCGCCTATCACAGACGTCCTCTTGTCAGAGGATGAAAGAAGGTCCGTGATTGGCGGAACACTGAACACAGTGTCTGCTGGGAAACTGAGTCCGAGGAGGAGAGAACCTCCGTGATAGGCGGTAGAGGAACGTGTCAAACGCCTATCACGGAACAGAATGGGACCAGGAGCAAGCCGCAAAAAAGGGACATAAATTTTGTTTGAGTACAGTGTCGCACGACCGTGCAATTGTCAGTTAAAGCGACAAAGTGCCGTAACGCAAAAAATGGCCTGTCATTAAGGGGGTAAATCCTTCCGGTGTTCTGTTGAGAAGTGCCCCCCCCCCCATCGAATAGTGCTCAGGACGAATGGCGCATGCGCCGTACGTCATAGCACAAGAGCTGATTTGCCGATCAGCTGGAATGACGTAACCATGGCGCATGCGCACATTGTAGGAGGCATCTCTCGATGGGAGATACCATTTAGAAGGCACAATTAAAACCTATACAAACAGCGGGGGGGGGGGGGCGTAGTTCTCAGATTGTGCATCGCTGCTGGAGGGCGGCTAGTGGCGAGGCACAATGTGAGAACTACGGTCTCCCCCCGCCGTTTGTATAGGTTTCAATTGTGCCCGTGAAATGGTATCTCCCATCGAGACATACCTCCTACGATGTGCGCTTACGTCATTGGTCACGTCATTCCAGCTGATCGGCAACTCAGCTGGAGTGCCGCTCCGTCCTGCGCATGCGTGGGCACGATTCGATAAGGGGGGGGCACTTCGACAGAACACCGGGGCTGAAGTGGTTAATCGACTAAAATACGACTAAAACCAAAACAATTGAGATGACTAAAATACAACTAAAATGGCATTTTAGTAAAAAGACCATCACTAAAACTGAATTGAAATTTGACGTCAAAATTCAATTCAATGCACTAAACACCTGTGCACCCCCATCCAGGCAAACACGGTCCTGGCATGGGTGTACGCTGTAGTACGCCCATGTGAATGAGGCCTTACAATGCAAAAATAAACTACTGAAACAATGTTAGTCTTTGGGTTTACCTAAACTTTGAACTCCCATTTTTATGTACAATTCTACTGTTACATCGTGATTTGCCTGAGTACTATCAGTGTATATTGATCGAACCCTGAAGGGTTAATTTTCTACCATCTGTTTTCGATTTGGTGGACCAGTTCCCCGTCTGATGGTTATTGGTTTTGGTCTGGTTAAGAATTTTTTTTCATGACATGCACCTGTCCTACTTCTATACCCAGAAGGACCAGCAGGAACAGCCAGGAGCCCATAAACCTGATCCCATCGTGGATCCCGTTTCACGGCACACAAGCTCTGGAACCGAGAAAATTTGTTCATCGATTTTCACCGCTTCCTGGATATAAACTGGGGGAATTAATGAGACACTCGTAAACCGTCTATAAACATACATGTGTAGCAACAAAAAAAAAAAAAAGAGAAAACACAAAGTGAAATACTAAAATGTGCCCCCCTTATACAAAAACTTTTATGGCTTGGTATAGTAAAAAAAAAAAAAAGTCTGGTAATTTTTTCAGAAATGAAAAAATGAAAAAAATGTTGATACACATACACATTTATGAGAAAAATACTTCCAGGGATAAAAGAAAAATACCTTATGTGAGGATAACCCGGAATTGATAACTCAGTCCCACCTAACGTGATATTTCACTTCTGGGTAGGCATACCATCGGGATGGATCACCTGCTGGATTCATTCATTCCTCAGTTTTATAAAATCTAATGAAGATAAATTGTGTTTTTTTATGCTGTTTCTGGGTAGTAGCGTTTGTCATATAATTCTGCGTGGTGCATCCCTAATAAACCCCCCCCCCCTCCCCCCACCAGGACATCACAGGGTGTTGCTAACACATAACATGCCCCTAGCGTGTGAACATACGGCAACTACCTGCAATACCTGTTTATGCCCGAGGAGGGATAAAAGTGGCTACTTTATGTGCGATACAACCCAGTGCAGACATAAAAGAAAAAAAAAAAAAAAAGAACCTGCCTGTTTATTCCATTTGAGTGGTCTCTACAGACAGCCTGTATTTTGGCCTAAGGTGGAACTTTGCAGGAGGGCGACAAAAAAGCTGCCCCCGTCTCCGACTGAGATTCGATTGAGCACTGGTTGCTAGAGCCGCCTGGCATCTAGCAACTAGGGACGTCACGGCCACGACTCCCTGGCCCTGCCCATAATTCAAAGCAGAGGAGGGCAGCATAGTGGTGTAGTAGTTAGCACTCTCACCTAGCAGCAAAAAGGGTCGCTGTTTTGAATCCCGACCACGACACCATCTGCCTGGAGTTTGCATGTCCTCCCTGTGTCTGCGTGGGTTTCCTCCGGGTACTCCAGTTTCCTCCCACACTCCAAAGACATGCTGGTAGGTTAATTGGATCTTGTCCAAATTGGCCCAGTATATATATAGTACAGTCGTACATATATATATATGTACGACTGTGTGTCCCAAGCGTGTCGAGATACTACGGGGTTAATTGACCGCACCAGCCAAGCAGACACTGGCTGCAAAAAACGCCTAGAGGCGATTCAGTTCACATGTGAGCGCTATACAAGTCACTCATTTAGAGGAGGAGGAGGATTTAACTTCCTCCTCCTCTGTGCCCAGTGCAATGGCGTGCAGGACAGCGAAGCAAAATCCACCAATCGGTTTCGGCAGCAGCCCCTGCTGCTGAGCAGCGTTGTCTTCACATAGTGAGCAGGTGGTTGGCATCACACACACCTACCCACAGACAGAGGACACAGGAGGTACGGCAGGCAGGGCTAGTGGGTCTTCCACCAACCCCCCTCCCTCGCTCTCATATCCCCCCTCTCTCTCTCCCTTATCCCTTTCTCTCCTCCTCTCTCCCTGCTCCTCCCCCCTCCCCATTTCTTCCCCATTATGTATTTATTTATACATGGTGATCATATCCCCCTTATGTATTTATACATGCATTGTATTTATACTTATGTATTTATACATGGAGCTCAATCCCCCCCCCCCCTATGTATTTATACATGGAGATCATATCCCCCCCTTATGTATTCATACATGAGATCAATCCCCCCCCCTTATGTATTTATACATGGAGATCATATCCCCCCCCCTTATGTATTTATACATGGAGATCATATCCCCCCCCCTTATGTATTTATACATGGAGATCATATCCCCCCCCCTTATGTATTTATACATGGAGATCATATCCCCCCCCCCTTATGTATTTATACATGGAGATCATATCCCCCCCTTAATCGCCTCTTCTACAGTGACAGTGTATATTTTTTAGCACTGATTGCTGTTATTAGTGTCACTGGTTCCTGCAAAGTGTCAAAGGTGTCCGATTGTCCGCCGCAATATCGCAATCCCGTAATAAGTTGCTGATCAGCGGCACTACTAGTATAAAAAAATAAAATAAAACTTCCAGTATATATCCCATAGACTGCAGACCCTATAACGTTTGCGTAAACCAAAAAAATCCCAAAAAAGTGTATATTGATTGTTTACCAAAAATATGTAGCAGAATACATATTGGCCTAAATTTATGAAGACATTCGATTTTTTAAATGTTTTTATAGGATATGTTTTATAGCACAAAGTAAAAAATATTGGTTTTTTTTTTTCAAAATTGTTAGTCTTTTTAATAGCGCAAAAAGTAAAAAAAAAAAACGCAGAGGTGATCAAATACCACCAAAAGAAATCTCTATTTGTGGGGAAAAAAGGACGTACATTTTATTTGGGTACAACGTCGCACGACCGCGCAATTGCCCGGTAAATAATGCAGTGCCGTATTGCAAAAAAATTGTCTGGTCAGGAGGGGGGGGGGGGGCTAAATCCGCTGGAGGTCAAGTGGTTAATAGCAACAAATACATAAAATAAAAAAAAGGTTCCAACACTATTGACATCGGTCAATAAAACGATGGGCTGCTTGCAAAAAAAAAAAAAGTCTTTCATTACAAGTGAAGAGGTTCTATACAAACAATTACCGTACCGCGCTCATATTTCAGCCTTTCATAGCGCTGACTCAGACATCACCCACTCACACAGGGACACTTGATGAACCCGAACAAAGCAGACATGAGAGCGGGGACATCTGCGTCCGCTCCGACACAAAGCTTTGAAGGGTTTGTCTCTATGTGGAGCCCCAACAATGAGGAGCTGCAAACAAACTTTATGCTGAGCAAATAAAATGTAATAGATATATAAATATGGCAATCGCGCACCACTAAATCCCGTTTTGTGCTCATTAACAAATCATTACAGGAGATTTAAAACACCAACTGGATGACATTTAGCTTGCTAAAGCATTAACAATAGCAATTTTCTTTTCATGGAAAATGATTATTTTTACCTCTCAGACTGGCTTCACATCGGTTTGTTGCAGTAACAATTGGCGCACTATGCTGTGCTCCGCCATTCATTTAACTACTTAAGGACCGGAAGGATTTGCCCCCTTAATGACCAGGCCACTTTTTTGTGATACGGCACTGCGTCACTTTAACTGACAATTGTGCGGTCGTGCGACGTTGTACCCAAACAAAATTAACGTCCTTTTTTCCCCACAAAGAGAGATTTATTTTGATGGTATTTGATCACCTCTGCGGTTCTTATTTTTTGCGCTATAAACAAAAAAAGAGCGACAATTTTGAAAAAAATAAAATAAAAAATGTTATTTTGCTATAATACATAACCCACCCCCCCCCCAAAAAAAATACTGTATATACTCGAGTCTGTGTCCATCTTCACATTTGTGCGCCTGATCCCAGCCAGCCATAGGTCCCTTGGACCTCAAACTTGGCACACATGTGGCCCCACTCTTCCTCTGCAAGTGTGCAAAGTTTGTTGTCCGGGAACCTACGGTCGGGGAGCACCGATTTTTCAAAGCCGGGCACCCCTTACATAGACTCCCATGTTAAAACGGTAATTTCTCCGGTGAATTTGGGGACCCGGTACCGGCCGGCCCTAGGTCCCCTGGACCCCAAACACACCCCTTCCATAGACTCCCATGTAAAACGTCAGTCTAGTCACACAGCACCGGAGATCAGGTAGGGAGATTGGGCACAGTGAGGCATGGGCACAAAAAAAAAACAAAAAAAAAAACACACTTATTCATCAGTTTAGGCCGATACGTATTCTTCTACATATTTTTGGAAAAACAAAAATCGCAATAGGCGTATACGTATTGGTTTGCGCAAAAGTCTACAAACTACAGAATAGATAAACAAAAACTAAAACTCGCGCTTATGGAGACATACAAAAATAAATGACAAGTGAAAAGAAATTATTATATGCGCAGCTGCTACAGCATAAGGCACTAACACCTTGAGAGATAAAAAATTATAAAATGCAGCGCTAGCGAATATAAATGTGCTCAATACAAACGTATGTGTGAATGTCAACCATCTAAACCTTTCGGGATGATGGTACACACTATTAGTGAAAAGATTATGCACCAATGATTGGTGTCACCAGAAATGCAGTGGGTGTAATACTAAATGTTACCACTAAAAAGTGATCAACTAAGTAAAACCAGAAAATATACTGTGCAAAACATTAAATGAACTGAACAACCAGGCAAATAGCTCTAGGAGTAATTCACAGTACTACAGATGGTTTTCAACATCAAATAAATAATGTCCCATTTGCAACAGTGGTTGTAATATAGAAGGAAGGGGAAAAAAAAAAAAAAAAAAAAAATGCTTTAAAATAAAATAAAAGTCACCCAACATCCAACCAATAATGTTCGGTGAAATTCAACAGTTGGCTCAATAGCAGCAGAGATCAGAGGACCATGTGGGGAATAAAAAGAAAAAGCAACTTGTGAAGTACCGCTTAGGAACAGATTAACAATACGCTGTTATTGGGAAAACTCACAAGCCTTCAATGATAACCGAGCGTCAGTGTGTTCCGGGTTCACAACGGCGTGCGTTCCACAAGAACCGGAAGCAGCGTCACTGGTTCTTAGTGTTGACCGGAAATTTGTCAATGCATTTCGCCCCTCCTCCAGGGCATCATCAAGGACCGTCACTGGTAGCGTCACTGGTTCTTAGTGTTGACCGGAAATTTGTCAATGCATTTCGCCCCTCCTCCAGGGCATCATCAAGGACCTTGGTCCTTGATGATGCCCTGGAGGAGGGGCGAAATGCATTGACAAATTTCCGGTCAACACTAAGAACCAGTGACGCTGCTTCCGGTTCTTGTGGAACGCACGCCGTTGTGAACCCGGAACACACTGACGCTCGGTTATCATTGAAGGCTTGTGAGTTTTCCCAATAACAGCGTATTGTTAATCTGTTCCTAAGCGGTACTTCACAAGTTGCTTTTTCTTTTTATTCCCCACATGGTCCTCTGATCTCTGCTGCTATTGAGCCAACTGTTGAATTTCACCGAACATTATTGGTCCTAGAAGTTGGATGTTGGGTGACTTTTATTTTATTTTAAAGCATTTTTTTTTTTTTTTTTTCCCCCTTCCTTCTATATTACAACCACTGTTGCAAATGGGACATTATTTATTTGATGTTGAAAACCATCTGTAGTACTGTGAATTACTCCTAGAGCTATTTGCCTGGTTGTTCAGTTCATTTAATGTTTTGCACAGTATATTTTCTGGTTTTACTTAGTTGATCACTTTTTAGTGGTAACATTTAGTATTACACCCACTGCATTTCTGGTGACACCAATCATTGGTGCATAATCTTTTCACTAATAGTGTGTACCATCATCCCGAAAGGTTTAGATGGTTGACATTCACACATACGTTTGTATTGAGCACATTTATATTCGCTAGCGCTGCATTTTATAATTTTTTAAACTACAGAATAGATTTAGGGACTTTTATTTTTGTATTGTTTTTACTAGTAATGGCGGCGATCTGCGTTTTTTAGCGGGACTGTGACATTGCAGCGGACAAATCTGACCCCAAATGACACTTTTCGGGGACCAGTGACATTATTGCATTGATCAGTGCTATAAAAATGCACCGATCAATGTAAAAATGACACGGACTGGGATGGGGTCAACACTAGGAAGCGATCAAGGGGTTAACTGTGTTCCCTGGGTGTGTTCTAACTGTAGGGGGGGGGGGGTGGGCTGCCAGGGACATGACAGAGATCGCGGTTTCTGATCACTGGGAGCAGTCGATTTATGTCATCTGGCGGAACAGGGATCCGCTTGTATAAACTGGCAGATCCCCGTTCTGCCTCTGCACTAGGCGATCGTGGGTTGCTGGCAGACAGCGAGCCTGTCTGACCCGTGGGCACGCTCCCGCAGCGTACGATGTGAGCGAGAGCAACTGCGCAAGCTACGGCGATTCGCGCAGGAGAGCTGACCTGCTGCCGTAACGACGGCGGCTGGTCGGCAAGTAGTTAATTAGTTCTAAAGGCAGAAGGGTTTGCATTCTCTGTATTAAGGTAAAGAACCTTCCGTGTGCAGAATAAAATGGCGGTTGTTGCAATATTTTATGTCACACGGTATTTGCGTAGCGGTCTTTCAAACACAATTATTGGGGAAAAAATAGTTTAATAAATCAAAAAAAAATAGTAAAGATAGGATTTTTTTTGGGTATATGTGAAAGATAAATGTTATGCCGCAAGAATCGTGATCTTTATTCTAAGTGAACAAAAAAATCTTGATTCTCATTTTAATGTGCGGCGAATGCTGGAGAAAGTGCAGGAAGACGGGAAGTGGCTGAAAAAAGGATATCAGCAGCTATGAAATGCAACAAGGAATGAAAAAAAAAAAAAAAAAAAAAAAAAGGTAATAAATGTATTTCTTTCTCGTACATCACGGGACACAGAGCGACATAGTCATTACTAATGGTTATATAGATACCGTCAGGTGCTGGCACTGGCAACTTCCAAAACCGGAAGTACCCTCCCCTATATAAGCCCCTCCCATCCGGGAGCACCCCAGTTTTTTGCCAGTGTCTAAGGTGTTGGCCAAGAAGAAACATGTGTTTTTCACTGAGCTTGCGTACAGGTTCTTTTGGGCCTCAGTAAGCTATTCCGGATCCGACCAAAAAAGCTTCATAGCTAAACGGTCGGTACCCGGGCCTTGCAGAGAAGAGCAAGGTTTTGCCTGTAATGCTTCTCTTAGGAGAGCTGGACCCTGGGATCCAGAGCTCTGGTCATACCCACGACCAAGATGTTTTCTGTGCAGGGTGCTATACAGGTCCAGGGGAGTGGAATCCTTGGGAACCCGGTCCCTGAAGGTTTGATTACAATGCCTGCCGTGATAGGTGAAGTTTGGGCTTTTGTGGACCAAACAAAGTCCTGCGGCGGGGAACAGGTAAGTGGGGGCCCCCAGGAACTTGGTTCTATTGGGGGACCCCCAAGCCTAATTTGTCTTTCTGTCTGTTACCTAATGGTATTCCCGCAAAATTCTGTGCATGCCTGTAACTACTAAAAAAATGTAGTAATTTTTAATGGTGGTCAAGAAAAAAAAAATTTTTTATATATATATGTATATATATATTATATATATATATATTTAATATATTAGACTGCGGTACCTGTGTTTGTCCACTAGAGGCCGCTGTGGAATGTTTTCTTGTCATGTGGACTAGCTTCTTCTCAGCAGAGCAAAGTCCAGGCAGATGGTGAGTTCTCTTATAGGAAACTGCTTCCTCTGCCATGTTGCAGTGCTCGTCCATCCCCCGGCCTGCGGCAAAGAGGGGCCCTGGCTCCTGTCCCTTGTTACCATATTTGAAATTAGCGCCGAAGGCGCTCGTGCCTCTATATATAGAGGTGAGCCGGGAAAGGGGGCGGAGCCTGGGGGATGACGCTCTGTGCGCGCCGCAGCGCTTCTGCGCATGTGCGGGCGTCCCAGCAGTTTAAAAAAACCACAATATTGTAGTGAGCTGGCTATGAAGTACAGAGACAGAGCTGGCAACATTTAAAGGCATACAGCAAGCGGTTGATACAGGCATCCCCTAGAAAGGCACATTAGTAGACACCAACTGTGATATAGCAGCAATTGTGCTAGACTATTCTCAGTAAAAGTGGTGTATTACGGCTGGAATACCTCAGCTTTAGGCTTAGGAATATGCCGTCCAGAAGCTCCGGAACTGAATCTTCCAGGAAGCGAAGGGGGTCTCATCGGGCTCGGAGGATCTTGGGCATACTCCTGCTGCACCAGTCTCCCCTGAAGTTCAGAGGTAAGTGACCGTAGAGACCCCGCAGGGGTACTTGGTACTGTGGCTGTCCTCAGTCACCTGCTCCTGTGTATGTAACAGAGGAGGTTTTTTCCTCTGCTCTGGGAGGATTAGAGAGAGATTGTCAAAATTTATCGCTGCCTCCCTGTCAGGGAAAGCACGCCCGATCTCCGTCTCCTCCTTCAGAGTGCCTGTTAGCAGAGCAACAGTCCCATACAGGGATCGACCTGCCTGAAGGGGATCAGGATAAGGTTGATTCTGTTATAGAGGAATCAACAGTGGGGGAACCTTTTCTCAGCATCTTAAGCTGAAAGATTATGGGTTCAGTCTCTGACTAACATGGTCCGATCAGCATTTAAAAATGCACCTTGCGGAACCATCAACCACTACTGTATCCTCGTTGGGGTCGCTAGAAGCCCCCAGACTGTTTGTTCTTTTCCACTTCACCCTTTACTGAAAGGGCTCATTTACCAGGATTGGGAACGTCCTGAGAAAATATTTATTCCCCCAAGAGATTTCCGGTGGTCTATCCCATGGAGGATAAGTTCATCAAAAAAAAAAAAAAAAAATGGAAGGTCCCTACAATGGACGCAGCCATCTCTTGTATGTATAAATCACTGACATGTCCAGTGGATAATGTCCAAATGTTCAAGAACCCAATAGATAAAAGATTGGAGTCCTTATGAAAATCTGCTTGGTGATACAACCAGCAGTAGCAGCTATTGGGGTCTGCTAAGCAGTGAAGGATCAGTTGAAACAGGTCTTGAGGGACTTGACAGATCAGCAGGCTTTGCCCTAGCTGATCTACCTAGAGCCTTAGGCTTTGCGGTTGATGCCATAGAGGATTCAGTCCATCAGGCCTCCCGCCTTACGCTGTCTATAGTACATATGCGTAGGCTCCTATGGCTCAAAAACTGGTCTGCTGAAGCTCCCTGTAAAGAATGGCTGGTTAGCGTCCCATTTCATGGTGAACGCTTATTCAGGGAAAACCTGGACAAATATATCCAGAAAATTTCCAGCGGTAAAAATACGCTCTTGCCGGTTAAAAGCAGAGTTAGAGGTCCCTCTTTAAGAGGCCTGCTTCTCCAGTCCCTGGGGCATCGGCTGTGTAACAGTTCCGACGGCCTCCTCGGTCAAATCCCGGGGGTAAAAAACAGGGACAGTAGCAGGGTAATGAGAAACCCTGGGTCAGGGGAGGTACAAAACCTCCCCCAAAGTTAAATTCATGAAGCCCCCACTCAGTCGGGTGGGGGGAGGACTCCAGTTGTTCGCAAGAGACCTGGCGGGACACGATCAAGACAGATAGGTGCTCTCCGCAGTAGGTTTGGGTTACAGTTTGGAGTTAAAAGACTCTCCTCCTTCCCATTTTGGAGGTCAAACGTGCCAAGGGATCCCCGGAAGAGAGAGTCCCTCCTGTTGGCACTAGAACAACTATTGCTCCAAGGAGTAATTATGGAGGTTCCCCTGGAAGAATGAGGGTTCGGGTTTTACTCAAACCTCTTTACAGTCCCGAAGCAAACGCGGACGGGAGGCCCATATTAATTCTAAAAGGGCTATACAAATTCCTGTATATCAGGACTTTCCGATGGAGTCGATCCGATCGGTGGCCACTGCCCTACAAGGGGAGGATTGGTTAGCCACGATCGACATCAAAGATGCTTATTTGCACATTCCCATCTTTCCAGTCCACCAAAAATTTCTACGCTTTGCAGTAGAAGGGCGCCATTTTCAGTTCAGAGCCTTACCCTTCGGTTTGGCCACAGCACCACGAGTGTTTACAAAAATTCTGGCCCTTTATTGGCCAATCTAAGAACACAAGGTGTAATGATAATGGCATATCTGGATGACTTGTTGCTGATAGACCACTCAGTGAAAAAACTAGACGTGGTCGTTCACAAGACGATCAAGTATCTGGAATCTCACGGTTGGATTATCAACCGAGACAAGTCAGCCCTAAAAACCAGTCAAAAGTCTGGAATACTTGGGGCTAAGGTTGGATTCAGGCCAGAGAAAAATATTCTTGCCTCGAGGAAAGGTGTTGTCTTTGAAAGATTTGATCCACTTAGTGGGTACAAAAAAGACAGCCGTCCATACGCCTGTATATGAGGCTGCTGGGAAAAATGGTGGCATCATTCGAAGCAGTACCCTACGGTCAATTCCATTCAAGGAATTTGCAAGGGGCCATACTGTCAGCCTGGAACAAAAAAGTTCAGGCCCTAGACTTACAATGTCCTTGTCCCCTTCCGTTCGCAAGAGCCTCCGTTGGTGGTTGGTTCCCCAGAATCTGGAAAAAAGGAAATCCTTCAGTCCGATTTCTTGGAAGGTGGTCACTACAGATGCCAGCCTTATAGGCTGGGGAGCAGTACTGGAGCAATAGTCTCTCCAGGGCAGATGGTCGGATGCAGAAAAGGCCCTGCCCATCAATCTCTTAGAGATACGAGCAGCCCGGTATGCCCTAGTAGCATGGACATCCAAACTCCAAGGGTCCCCTGTCAGAATGCAATCAGACAATGCCACAGCAGTGGCATATATCAATCATCAGGGGGGCACCAGGAGTCGTGCAGCCCAGAGGGAAGTAAATTACATCCTGAAATGGGCAGAAAAATATGTCCCAGCCATATCTGCGGTATTCATTCCAGGAGTGGAGAATTGGAAGGCGGACTTTCTAAGTCGCCAGCAATTAGGCCCAGAGGAAGGGTCCCTTCACCCCGAGGTTTTCTGGACAATATGTCAGCGGTGGGGAACATCGGATGTAGATCTTCTAGCATCCAGATTCAACGCAAAGGGGGACAGGTTTGTCTCTCGGACAAGGGATCCCCTAGCTTGCGGCTCGGATGCCCTAGTGTTCCCTTGGGATCAGTTCAAGCTGATATATGCATTCACACCGCCACAATGGTTACCTCGATTACTCCGCAGAATCAGGGTAGAAAAGAAACTGGTGATTCCGGTGGCTCCAGCGTGGCCCCGAAGAGCGTGGTACGCGGAGATTGTAAAATTTCAGTGGGGAGTCCTTGGACTCTCCCACGTCGTCCGGCTTTCGCAAGGACCGATATACCACCCTTCCTTACCAGCCCTAGGTTTGACGGCCTGGCTATTGAAGCCCACATTCTAAAAAAGAGAGGGCTCTCTAATGCTGTGGTATCTACCATGATCAATGCCAGGAAGCCGGTATCCAGGCAGATCTACTATAGAATCTGGAAGGCGTACATCGCGTGGTGTGAGGCCAAGAAATGGCATCCACATAAGTACGTAATAGGTAGGATTCTGGACTTCCTACAGTGGGCTGTAGATAGGAGGCTTGCCTTGAGTACTATCAAGGGTCAGATTTCGGCCTTGTCAATATTTTTTCAAAGGCCCTTGGCTTCGCATTCACTAGTCAAAGCCTTTATACAAGGAGTGATGCGTATTAGTCCTCCGGTTAATATTCCCATATGTCCATGGGATCTAAACTTGGTTCTGTCGGTTCTACAGAAACAACCATTTGAACCATTACAGCATATTTCCTTGGTGCTTCTCACCAGGAAATTGATTTTTCTAGTAGCCATTTGTTCGGCTAAAAGAGTATCGGAATTAGCAGCTATGTCCTGTAAGGAGCCATATCTGGTTATCCATAAGGACAGAGTAGTGTTACGTCCTCATCCAGCCTTTCTTCCTAAGGTGGTATCGAGGTTTCATTTGAACCAAGATGTGGTTCTTCCTTCTTTTTTCCCCAAACCTACTTCGGTAGAGGAAAAGTTATTGCATTCTTTGGATGTAGTAAGAGCAGTTAAAGCTTATCTAAAAGCCACTGCTCAGATTCGCAGAACGGATACTTTGTTTATTCTGCCGGAAGGCCCCAGAAAGGGTCAGGCAGCGTCAAAATCTACTTTAGCCAAGTGGATTCGACAGGTCATTATGCAAGCTTATGGCTTGAGAAGGAGACCGCCTCCGTTCAAAGTTAGAGCGCACTCCACGAGAGCAGTTGGAACTTCATGGGCAGTGCATCACCAGGCCTCCCTGGCTCAAATCTGTAAGGCCGCAACGTGGTCTTCAGTTCACACGTTTACTAGATTCTACCAGGTGGACGTTAGAAGTCAGGAGGATGTCGCATTTGGGCGCAGTGTGTTGCAGGCCGCAAAAGATCCTCATGTCTGATAGCGCTCAGCTTATATATGGTGTATCCCCCCCCTCATTGGGCATTGCTTTAGGACATCCCATTAGTAATGACTATGTCGCTCTGTGTCCCGTGATGTACGAGAAAGAAAATAGGATTTTTATAACAGCTTACCTGTAAAATCCTTTTCTTAGGAGTACATCACGGGACACAGAGCTCCCGCCCCTCTTTGGGGACACTTATTGCTTTGCTACAAAACTGAGGTGCTCCCGGATGGGAGGGGCTTATATAGGGGAGGGTACTTCCGGTTTTGGAAGTTGCCAGTGCCAGCACCTGACGGTATCTATATAACCATTAGTAATGACTATGTCGCTCTGTGTCCCGTGATGTACTCCTAAGAAAAGGATTTTACAGGTAAGCTGTTATAAAAATCCTATTTTTATGGCATTGCTTTGGATTTACAGTGTAACAAACACATTATATGTCATACATAAAGATACAAAAAAAAAGGTCTAAACTATTTTGGCAACAATGTATCCTGTAAAGGAAAAAGCGTGATTCTGTAGCACTGACACATTGTACTGCAGGTGTTGGAAGTGAACTTGGTGAAGGAAGAGTGTGAGGAAGGATGGATGGATGGATGGATGGATGGGGGGGGGGGGGAGAGGCCCCCTCAGGCCCGGTGTAGTGTGTGACCCGAGGCTCTGTGTAGGCGGGATCATTAGGGAAGCTGAGAGGCGGCTTTGATCAGAGTATCCTTTGCAGCGCACCGACCCGTCTTGTCTTACTGAACAAAGTATGGATCACACCTACCAACGCTAACAGCACATGCCAGAGAGGGATCGCCTTTCATCCTCCTCATGTACTATCCCGCCTACCATACCTGTTAGTAAAGTGTGAGAAAGAATGTCAGGAATTCTGCCCCAGCCTGGGGCTTTCCAGTTGCTGTGGAAGTAGTACTAGATTACCAAAAAAGAAAAAAAAACACCTTTTTTTAAAAGGACAAATAGTTTTATGTAGAAATCACATCCGCTTCTGTCAAACAATCTGTATTTCTGTCTAACAAGAATTACACAGCTCAGGAGACCTGTTTTTTTTTTTTTTCTCTGCTGCAGTTTCACTTTCCCTTACAGGTTTCACTCCCCCCACTACCACCAACAACCACCTGTGACTAGTCAGTTAAAAGAGAAGCAGTGCTGCCTGATAAGCTCATCTCAATGCCCTCTGCACTGCAACACACCTAAATGGCTATGTAAAGGCCTGGTGTCCTATCATTCTGGGTTCCCCATCAGATAGTGCCCAGGTTGGACTGCGCATGAGCACCTGGAGGAGCTCACGGAAATCTCCGGACCTGATCAGCTATCCAGGCTCATTCCTTACCATCCCCGTGGACATGGAGATGTTAAAAAAAAAAGCCACGAGGCCGAGCAAGCGAAGCGAGGACGTGAGGCCGACTGGCCACTTACAGCGAATTCCACGTCGCCCTGGACCCGGCCTGTTAACTGCACAAGAACAGCTGATGGAACAGATGTTAGTCTCTGAGATTTCCGTGATCTCCGCTTGCGCATGCGCAGTCCAACCCGGACACTATCTGATGGGGGGACCCCTTACTGATCGAACACCGGACAAGGGGTGGGCAAGAGGTGGTGGTGATCCCCGATGATGTATGAGCAAAGATGGTGCTGTCCTTCTGGAGATGAAGGCATTGTGAGTACTGTGATCTCTGTAGTAATATGACAAAGAGCCATGGCGAGTGGCGACGCCATTTTGAGACATTCGTCTTTGAGATAGCTATTTAGCTATCAGCTATGGGTTTCAAATACAAAATATGAGTTCAACTTGATGTAGTCTTGTTAGGGTTTTAACACCATGTATTAAATGCAGCTTAATAGGGCTGCAACTAACGATTATTTTCATAATCGATTAGTTGGCCGATTATTGTTTCGATTAATTGGTTAATAACTGTAAAAAAAAAAAAAAAGGGTAATTTTGCTGCGATTTGCATTTTTTCATATTTTTTTGGCTAATTTGTTGTTGGGCAGACTAAAAAACACAAATTGCTGTAAAAACACATTACATGCTTTTCTGCAGCTTCTCTATTGAAGTATATTGAACCAAAAAAACTAAATAGCACCGTTTTGCGTTAAAAAAAAGTCCTCGCACTTTCCAAATACGCAGCAGCTGAAAAAATCACGGATGTGAACGTTTCCCATAGGAAACCATGTAAATGACCTGTAGTGTGTTTCTGCAAAAAGCACCAAAAAAAAAACAAAAAAAAACAGAGGTGTGACCCAGGCCTGAGATGTTTAGTAACATAATGGTGTTAAAAAAACTAAAATTAGTACAAAAAGAGCAAATAATCGCTGTGAGTGCCGGTTCACACTACCGCGACTTGGGGGGCAACTTGTCAGACCGCAAGTCGCCCCAAGTCGCTTGACATCAGAAATCACAGTTATGTGAATGAGAGCCGTCTTAATGAACACGTATGAAGTCGGAGCGACTTCAGGAAAGGTTCCTGTACTACTTCAAGGCAACTTCTACCCATTGATTTTAATGGAAGTCGCCTCCAAAGTCGGATCAGTGGCTTTACTGAAGCAACTTTACAGGAAGAGAAAATAGTTTTCTCAGGCAAACCCCTCCCTCCCACAGAGCTGATTATTGTTTGATTGGCCACTGGCAAAGTCGCCTGTCCTGGAGGAAACTTGAAGTCGCGTTGCAAGTCGCTCCAAGTCGCGCTGAAGTCGTCTCCAAGTCGCCTCGCAAAGTCGCCCTGGAAGTCGTGTTGCCCCTGTGTGAACCGGCGCGCTAAGGGGTTCATTTTTTACTGTGGGACAGTAAAAGTAATATTTACAGTAGCGATTTGCTCTTTTTGTACTGTAAAGGGCTCATTTTAGTTTTTTTTTAACCCCATTATGTTACTGGCCGATTAATCGATTATGAAAATAGTAATCGATTAATTTCATAATCGATTAGTTGTCGATTAATTGATTAGTTGTTTCGGCCCTACAGCTTAATAAGAATATTACTTCTCTGTATTTGTCTATATGAAGCTTCCTGTGGTGTATCACTGTCTGAAAGATAGTTCCCTGTTCTTCTGTAAGCCCAGGTTCACACTGGGCTGCGGGAGTGAAGCCGTGCGAGTTCAGCTGAACTCGCACGATTTCACTCTTGCTGGCAGTCCCGATTTCAGCCGCGATTACAAAGACATCTGACACAGATGTCAATGTAAATCGCGGCCGAAATCTCAAAAAAGTAATACAGAAACGACTTTTTGAAATCGGTGCAGCCACGCAGATGCGCCGTCTCACCGATTAGGACGGTGCCATTGCCGGCAATTTGCGGCAAATATCGCCGTTTTTGACATGCGATTTGACATGCCAAATCGCATGTCAAAACGCACCAGTGTGAACCAGGGCTTAAAGACAGAACACCACAAACATGATGCAGAGTCATGTAAACAGATGACGTGGGTATGGCAGCCATGTTTAAAAGGTTGGTCAATCTAGGTATAATGATATGCAAGATGTACACCCGATGTATCAATCACGCCCCCTTCCCCTTCTTTGTTATTGGATAATGTTAAGACTATAAAAGTTTCCGCAATTATTAAACAGATTTGATTTTGAGCACAATGCGGTTTTTGCCTTATTCTGTGTTCATAGTAAGGCCCCTTTCACACGGGCGGCTGTTCTGCCGCAGTTAAAAGCATGTTTCTTTCTTTTGAAATTCCAGACCCCAGGCACAGCGATCAGCTGCATTTGTACACTGCTTTTACATGCGGCTGCGTTTAGCTGCGTTTGGCCATTATTGTCATCCCCATAGCAACCATTTTTATTTTGATGTGCTTCCTGTTGTTTTTTTCTTTTGTTCACTGCGATTACCTGCAGTTGTGTGCAGATAGCTGCGCTACATCGCACCTGGACGCATTCAATTCTATTTTTTCTATTCGCACCGAACCGCATGTAACGAAATCGCAGATAAACCCGGTGTGTGAATGGGGCCATAGGAAAGCATTGTGTGCTTTTAGCTGCGGTAGAAAACTAGAAAATCCGCAGCTAAAAGCACCATTCTATCCGTCCGTGTGACAGGGGCCTTATTCTCTCAGTACTGATCCGGGTTCTTTGGGTGTGGCAACTGTGTTATTATATCAGCTGGTCTGAGGCAGGTAGAGGGACTACCTATTGGAAACCCCTACAATCTCTATGAGAAGTAATGAATAACTGGAAGGGTTACACTGACACATAGCTCAGAATGTTGCGCACCGTCGCCTCAACAAACATGACGACCCGCCTTACCAAGCCGATCCTCACTGCAAGAGCAAACAATCTAATCACTCTGGCAAGTCAGAGCCTCACCTGCCTCCAATGTGTGGGGAACCTTCCCTGTGATCTGCCTGGAGATGTGAAGCAGGCCCAGCCGGATATAGATGAGGGGCTTATCAGACAGGTGAGGAAGGAGAATGCAGGAGAAGTGCTTCCTGTCTATAAAATGAAGTGTTTGATGTCTGAGAAACGAAGAGCAAGAGAGGAAAAAAGAAAAGCCACAGAATCCCGACATAAATCTCCGAGAGGATCTTCTGTCTCCCCAACCAACGCTGCTTCGCACCATCCCCCCCCCCCCCCCCCCATCTACAACCCGTACAGAGCTCTACAAAGAATTTCTATTCATGTCGGGGCCCAAAATAAAATAGGGACCATGGAGACTTTAGGTAGAGAACAGTCAGGGAGGTAAAATCTACGCCCAACATGGACATCTATGTAGGACCTCCATACACACGGGCTCATGAGGCCGTTCAATGGAAATTGCTGGTGTATTTCGGCACCCGGGAGACAAATTGTACAGCCCAGATACAGCTTTTACTGCCATGACCACCAGTGCCTGAGGGTGGGCGGGTGTCTCAACAATCAATGACAATGATCATCAATGCAGGGGGGAGGTTTAAAATTCACTGCCACTGACCACCAAGTGGGGGCAAGGGGTTAACAGTACTGCTATGGGGGACTTATTAAACCTACTCTATATTACCAAAAGTTTTGGGACTCCTGCCTTACCACACACATGAACTTTAATGGCATCCCAGTCTTAGTCCGGAGGGTTCAATATTGAGTTGGCCCCGCCCTTTGCAGCTATAACAGCTTCAACTCTTCTGGGAAGGCCGTCCACAAGGTTTAGGAGTGTGTCTATGGGAATGTTTGACCATTCTTCCAGAAGAGCATTTGTGAGGTCAGGCACTGATGTTGGACGATAAGGCCTGGCTCGTAGTCTCCGCTCTAATTCATCCCAAATGTGTTCTATCGGGTTAAGGTCAGGACCCTGTGCAGGCCAGTCAAGTTCCTCCACCCCAAACTCGCTCATCAATGTCTTTATGGACTTTGCTTTGTGCACTGGTCCAAATCATTTGGTGGAGGGGGGATTATGGTGGGGGGTTGTTTCTCAGGGATTGGGCTTGGCCCCTTAGTTCCAGTGAAGGGAACTCTAAAAATGTCAGCATACCAAGACATTTTGGACAATTTCATGCTCCCAACTTGGTGAGAAGTTTGGGGACGGCCCCTTCCTGTTCCAACATGACTGCGCACCAGTGCACAAAGAAAGGTCCATAAAGACATGGATGAGAGAGTTTGGGGTGGAGGAACTTGACTGGCCTGCACAGGGTCCTGACCTTAACCCGATAGAACACATTTGGGATGAATTAGAGCGGAGACTACGAGCCAGGCCTTATCGTCCAACATCAGTGCCTGACCTCACAAATGCTCTTCTGGAAGAATGGTCAAACATTCCCATAGACCAGTGTTTCTCAACTCCAGTCCTCAAGGCGCCCCCACAGGTCATGTTTTCAGGATTTCCGTAAAATGAAACAGCTGTGGTAATTATTAAGGCAGTGAAACTGATCAAATCACCTGTGCAAAATAATGGCAAACCTGAAAACATGACCTGTTGGGGCGCCTTGAGGACTGGAGTCGAGAAACATTCCCATAGACACACGCCTAAACCTTGTGGACGGCCTTCCCAGAAGAGTTGAAGCTGTTATAGCTGCAAAGGGCGGGGCCAACTCAATATTGAACCCTCCGGACTAAGACTGGGATGTCATTAAAGTTCATGTGCGTGTAAAGGCAGGTGTCCCAATACTTTTGGCAATATAGTGTATATCACTAATGATAGTAAATGGTACAAAGGGAACAAATATTCAAAGAGAGAAGGCCATTTGCTGGGGTGTACATACACTTTAACAATGGCCACCGTCTCTGACATTGTTCCACTCTCCAGGGAAGGGGTGACCCTTTCATTAAATATGGATAAGAAGCTGGTTAAAGACCTTCATATGCCTGCATCCATTGGCCTCCCACCACCCGATTATTACAGAGATTGAAGGTGAAAAAAAAAGAAAAAAATCAGGTTCTGGCCAGAGTGCTGACCTTTCACCCTGCGAGGTCCCAAAGTCCATCTCTGGCCTGTTATCTGGGACAAACAATGTTCTCCTTGATTGTAACACATAAAGCTAATTGCGTCTTATCTGTTTAACTACCCAAGAAGGGAGTAACTGGAGAGAGTGAGGAGCGGAGATTATGGGGGAACGGTCAAACACAGGCTGAGCAAAGCACACACATTTCCCAGATTATAATGAATACGTGTAATGCTGCCCCCCCCCCCCCCCACTCCTTAAAGCATCAATTACCTCGGCTGCCGCTTCAATTCAGCTGATTGGAAGACAATTAGAACAACTTTTACTTCCGAATTTAGCTACTCAAACGGGGGAAGGTCATCTCCGGGTTGAACAGAAATCAACCTACGAGGATAATTACTTAAAAAAATAAGTTAATCTTTTTGAATAAAATAATAAATGCACATGATTTGCCTGCAGAGCATTGCACCCGGATCTGTACAGCCAGAAACAAAACAAAGCTGGAGGAAGTGTCATCAGTGCCCTCTCCAGTTCACTGAGGACTACGAGTCATCAGCCGCTTTAGAAGACGGGCCTTGTAGTTTTCTCATTCACAGGTTGCTATGAATGAATGACGAGGCTGTGTGGGTGGAGCCCACACAACTGCGCCATTTTTAAAATGTTACATGTGGGTGAGGGGAGATGAACCCCTACCTGCTGTCACTGGGGAATGAGGATCGGGGGATGCTCCTTGGATTTTGAGACAACATATGTGGCTATGCTGTAAAGGTGCTCCTTCGATTATAGGCCTCCCCATGTGGCTACGCTGTGAAGGTGCTTTTTGGATTCTGGGCCTCCCTTTGTGCCTAGGCTATAAAGGTGCTCCTTGGATCTTGGGCCTCCCCATGTGGCTAGGCTGTGAAGGTTCTCCTTGGATTCTGGGCCTCCCTATGTGGCTAGGCTGTGAAGGTGTTCCTTGAATTTTGGGCCACCCTATGTGGCTAGGCTGTGAAGGTGCTCCTGGGATTCTGGGCCTCCCCATGTGGCTAGGCTGTGAAGGTTCTCCTTGGATTCTCAGTCTCCCTATGTGGATAGGCTATGAAGGTGTTCCTTGAATTTTGGGCCACCCTATGTGGCTAGGCTGTGAAGGTGCTCCTGGGATTCACGGCTTCCCTATGTGACTAGGCTATGAAGGTTCTCCTTGGATTCTGGGCCTCCCTATGTGACTAGGCTGTGAAGGTGCTCCTTTGATTCTAGGACTCCCTATGAGGATAGGCTATGAAGGTGTTCGTTGAATTTTGGGCCACCCTATGTGGCTAGGCTGTGAAGGTTCTCCTGGGATTCTGGGCCTCCCAATGTGACTAGGCTGTAAAAAAGTTTTACACATGTGGGTGTAAAATGCAACATGCTCTAAAATTTGAACTTTGAAGCCTTTAAAAGCAGTATTAAAGTAAAAAATTAAAAAATTAAAAGACAGGTAGGGTTTTTATAACAGAAGGGACCCTAGGGGTCATAAATAGCTCTTCTGGCCTGTCAACAGGTATGTAATTTGAGCCACACATGTATAGCTCAAACTACATTTACAGTACCCCTCTGTGCCATGATGAAGTGACTCCCGGGAGCATGCGTAGAAGTGACGTCATTAAGGCCTGGCCATCAATGTGGCCAGAAACAGTGAACCCAGAGGGAAGACCGGGTGAAGATGGAAGCGCACGGCACCAGCTGGAGCAGTGACAGTGCTGGATGGCGGGTTTGACAGATAAGTCTGCCATGATGTGCCAACATGTGGTATATAATATAGCACATTGTGGCATAAACCTCCTGGGGCCCATTACAAAATTTTAATAGAGGACTCGTAAGGCTCTTTTAGGATCAGAGTGAGACAACGTGGACAACACAATTTGTTACAATAATGTGCAAGGATGTTTCCAATATTTCTAAAAGCTGAATCTCCAAAAAACTGAGATATGTTGGAAAGTTCCTGTTTCACACCATGCGTTTTAATAGTGGGCACACAGTGTCTTTAATAAGTATTCAAACCCCTTAAAATTTCCCACATTTTGTCATGATACAACCAAAAACGTAAATGTATTTTATTGGGATTTTATGTGATGGACCAACACAAAGTGGCACATAAAATTGTGAAGTGGAAGGAAAATGATAAATGATACAAATAAATATGTGAAAAGTGTGTGTGGGGGGGGGAATTTGTATTCAGACCCCTTTACTCTGATACCCCCAACTAGAATCTAGTGGAACCAATTGCCTTCAGAAATCACCTAATTAGTAAATCCAGTCCACCTGTGTGTAATGTAATCTCCGTATAAATACAGCTGTTCTGTGAAACCCTTAGAGGTTTGTTAGAGAGCCTTAGTGAACAAACAGCATCATGAAGGCCAAGGGACACACCAGACAGGTCAGGGATAAAGTTGTGGAGAAGTATAAAGCAGGGTTAGGTTATAAAAAAAATCTCCCAAGCATTTAACATCTCACGAAGCTCTGTTCAATCCATCATTTATCATTTTCCTTCCACTTCACAATTATGTGCCACTTTGTGTTGGTCTATCACATAAAATACAATTATGTTTTTGGTTGCAACATGACAAAATGTGGGAAATTTCAAGGGGTATGAATACTTTTTCAAGGCACTGTGTATAAAATATATATATATATTTATTACACCCTTGGTCCACCTCAGGGATCCGACAAGAAATCAGCCTCTATAGATCATGATGATGATGTGAGGATTTTCCATCTTTCTGCATTTTTCTGAATATTGATTTGGCCATCAGCACACTAAGGTTAGCAAAAGACAGATGAATACAGAGGAGTTCAATGTGATTGATTGTCTTGGCAAAAATTGTGTGAATATTTACTAGAGAGATCCTCGCAAACAGATCAAAAATTTCTGTCTGTGGATTTTTTCACCCAATATATATCACACAGGCAAGCTCAAAGCAGAACAAAAAATTGTATCTAAGCACCAAAACCGAAAAACACGATTTCATTAATTTTTAATAAGAAAAGCAAACTCCCCCATCCATCCATGTCTTATTTTGTGAAGAAATCACTTTGAAAAACACCCAAAGTAATCCATCTGCCCTCAGCTGAGGCTTGCAGGCAGGAGGGTGTGCACAAATAAGAAAGCCCCTCCTGAAGACTCCTGGAATGTATGACATCATATGCCCAGGCCAGAAACCAGAAGTTTAGAAAAAGGAAATATAATATACCTTCCTATCCATTTACAAATGCTAGCAGCGTAAGGATTAACCGCTTGCCGACCGCCTCCAGTAGATATAAGTCGGCAGAATGGAACATCAACGTACCTGTACGTCGCCTTTAACTGCCCGACGTGGGCCTGCTACCTTCCCCGTGAGTCGGACCACGGGTCCCGCGGACTCGATCGCCACGGGGATCCCCGCGATCGTCTCACGGAGGGATGGAGGCGGGGAGAGGTTAGTGTAAACACAACATCTCCCCGCTCGCCTACTGACACTGTCACCGATCTCCGCTCTGTGTAATCAGAGCGGAGATCGGTGACGTGTCACTCGTAGCCACGCCCCCTAACAGTAGTAATCACTCCCTTAGGCACACTTAACCCCTTCATCGCCCCCTGGTGGTTAACTCCTTCACTGCCAGTGTCATTTTTACAGTAACCAGCGCATTTTTATTGCACTGATCGCTGTAAAAATGACAATGGTCCCAAAAATGTGTCAAAAGTGTCCGATGTGTCCGCCATAATGTCGCAGTCACAAAAAAAAAAAATCACTGATCGCTGCCATTACTAGTAAAAAAAAAATTTAATAAAAATGCCATAAAACTATCCCCTATTTTGTAAACGCTATAACTTTTGCGCAAACCAATCAATAAACGCAGATTGCGATTTTTTTTTACCAAAAATATGTAGAAGAATACGTATCGGCCTAAACTGAGGAAACAATGTTTTTTTAATATATTTTTGCGAGATATTTATTATAGCAAATAGTAAAAAATATTGAATTTTTTTCAAAATTGTCGCTCTATTTTTGTTTATAGCGCAAAAAAAAAAACCGCAGAGGTGATCAAATACCACCAAAAGAAATCTCTATTTGTGGGAAAAAAAGGACGCCAATTTTGTTTGGGAGCCACGTCGCACGACCGCGTAATTGTCAGTTAAAGCGACGCAGTGCCGAATCGCAAAAAGGGGCCTGGTCATTAACCAGCCAAAATGGTCCGGGGCTTAAGTGGTTAAACGTGCCCCCTAGCGGGCACGCGCCCGCCGCGGTCTCCGTGATCATGCCGGCGGGACCCGTGGACTCAATGTCCGCCGGTGTCCCGCAATCGGGTCACGGAACGGCAGAACTGAGGGATGCCTTTGTAAACAAGGCATCTCCCTGTTCTGCCTCGTGACATGTCACTGATCGTCTGCTTCCTCTCATTGGAAGCAGCGATCAGTGATGTGTCACAGTAAGCCACGCCCCCTAACAGTTAGAATTACTCCCTAGGACACACTTAACCTCTTCCCGCCCCTTAGTGGTTAACCCCTTCCCTGCCAGTCACATTTATACAGTAATCAATGCATTTTTATAGCACTGATCGCTGTATAAATGTGAATGGTCCCAAAAAGTGTCCGATGTGTCCGCCATGTCGCAGTCATGAAAAAAAAAAAAAAAAAACGCAGTTTGCCGCCATAACAAGTAGAAGAAAAAAAATAATCAAAATGCCATAAAACCACCCACTATTTTGTGACTTCTGGGGAGAGCAGATGTAGTGACTGCAGGCTCCTGGGGAGAGCAGATGTAGTGACTGCCGGCTCCTGGGGAGAGCAGATGTAGTGACTGCCGGCTCCTGGGGAGAGCAGATGTAGTGACTGCCGGCTCCTGGGGAGAGCAGATGTAGTGACTGCCGGCTCCTGGGGAGAGCAGATGTAGTGACTGCCGGCTCCTGGGGAGAGCAGATGTAGTGACTGCCGGCTCCTGGGGAGAGCAGATGTAGTGACTGCCGGCTCCTGGGGAGAGCAGATGTAGTGACTGCCGGCTCCTGGGGAGAGCAGATGTAGTGACTGCCGGCTCCTGGGGAGAGCAGATGTAGTGACTGCCGGCTCCTGGGGAGAGCAGATGTAGTGACTGCCGGCTCCTGGGGAGAGCAGATGTAGTGAATGCAGGCTCCTGGGGAGAGCAGATGTAGTGACTGCAGGCTCCTGGAGAGAGCAGATGTAGTGACTGCAGGCTCCTGGGGAGAGCAGATGTAGTGACTGCAGGCTCCTGGAGAGATCAGATATAGTGACTGCAGGCTCCTGGAGAGATCAGATATAGTGAATGCGGGCTCCTGGGGAGAGTAGATATAGTGAATGCGGGCTCCTGGGGAGAGTAGATATAGTGAATGCAGGCTCCTGGGGAGACCAGATATAGTGACTGCAGGCTCCTGGGGAGAGCAGATATAGTGAATGCAGGCTCCTGGGGAGAGCAGATGTAGTGACTGCAGGCTCCTGGGGAGAGCAGATGTAGTGACTGCAGGCTCCTGGGGAGACCAGATATAGTGACTGCAGGCTCCTGGGGAGAGCAGATGTAGTGACTGCAGAGTCCTGGGTTTAGTAACACTTTAATTAACCCCTAGCAACCATGAGGAAAGCCTAGGGTTCCACAGAACTCTGGTTGACAAAGGCTGCTATAGACGGAAACCCTGTTTTTTTTGGGAGGGGGGGGGGGGCTTAGCTAACACTGTTCAGGTCCTCTTTACCAGTATCCAACTTTCCCCTATACTGTATTCACCTATAGATCCAGCTGATGCTTTAGGAATTCCTCACGTCTGATCTTACCATTACAGAACTGTAGCCACATGTCCAGGATTAGACAGCCAATACGAGTATGAAGGATGTGGGTGTGTAACATGCGGAGCCCGTGCCGTGTCTTTATAAATGCCGGCACCAGGAAAGCCGGTGATTTCTCACTGACATCTCATCGGCATGTTTTTTTAATTTCCGTTTTATAAATGGTTTTTAGCAGCATGACATTTCACAAATGGCAAATGATGGCGAGGCTTTTACATTCATCACGCGGGACGTATAGGAAATGCCACACCGACTCCAGTCTGAGATCGGCGAGATGCTCGACATTTGAAGACGTATTAGGCGGTGTTTTGGCACTTCGGGAGAGGGGTTAATGGAGATTTTTCCTCTGATTATAGACAGATGAAAAGCTCTTCAGTCACAATCCGCACGCTCCAGTCATAACAACTCAGTCTATGAGGAGATGACGGCCTACAAAGGAATAATTACACCTCGTATTACTGCCGGCCCGGAGCTCAGGATGGCTGGCGAAGGCAGCTGATGAAATTTGGAATCGATTAGAAGTTTTTAAAGGACGACTCCAGCCAACAACTAAATGACTGATTTGGAAAGCGCATGAAAGGAATTGTTTAAACGCCAAAAGCTCTGTAAAGTAATGCAAATACACTAGAGATCCCTACAACCCAGCCACACAATATGGAAGCCGCAGGAGGGTGTCAATACTGGTTAGAGCGGGTGGTCTTCCTGCTACGTCCCGGCCTTCTTGGTTATGGACATCACCTTCTCCTGAAAGGCCGCCTAACCCCCCCCCCCCCCGTCTATTTTACTTACAGATCAGTCACTCCATTAAGGTGCATGCGCAGCCTTCAGATCTTGGCAGAGCCATTTCGGTGCATCAACGCAGGTGATTTTCCGCACATGTGCAAAGACCGGGGGAGCTTGGGAAGTTTCCGGCTAGGCTTGGTTCACCCCTACAGGTGCGACCAAGTATGAACGCGTTCCCGTACGCTGCATGTAGGGTAGCAATGCACCGAGATCACTCTCGTCATCCCACTGGGACACGGCGCATCACCGATCTCGGTAAAGAGCCGATGGCGAGGCTCTTTACCCATGTGATCTGCTGTGTCCAATCACAGCTGATCACATGTAAACAAGGAAATGCTGGTTATTGGCCGATCAGCTGCATCTTCCCACAGGGGAGATCTGTACAGATAATCAGGGAACTGATCAGTGCAGCCCCAACAGTGCCCAGGAGAGATGCCAGTCAGTGCCCAGCAGAGATGCCAGTCAGTGCCCAGCAGAGATGCCAGTCAGTGCCCAGCAGAGATGCCAGTCAGTGCCCATAAGTGCTGCATATTAGTGCCGCCTCATCAGTGCCAATCAGTGCAGCTCCATCAGCGCACATCGGTGAAGTAGAAAAATTCCTTATAAAAATTTGTAACAAACTAAAAAAAAAATTTTTTTTTTTTTTTAATTTTCGGTCTTTTTTCGTTTTTTTGAGCAAAAAATTTAAACCCCAGAGGTGATTAAATACCACCAAAGGAAAGCTCTGTCTAAAAAAAAAAAAAAATGATAAAAATTTAGTTTGAAGACAGTGTTGCATGACCGCACAATTGTCAAAGAGTGACAGCGCTGAAATCTGAAAATTGTCCTGGGCAGGAAGGGGGTGAAAGTGCCCGGTACTGAAGTGGCTAATCTGCTTTTCGCTCCAGAAGGACAGTGCCACCTTCATTGAGGCCTCATCCAAGGTCACCATCCTGGACTGAGATGACTTTTCAGAGATTACACAATCATATAAATACTGGTGCCTGTTCAAATGTCTGACACTGAGAAATCCCTGCTGACTTGCTACAAAGTTACAATGTTGCAGTCTGATCACTGTGGGAAAGGAGACCGAGGCAATGCTTCCTCCTGCCTGCAGCAGGCTGATGACATCATCTCTGCCTAGACAAAGTCACTGACTGGAGCTGAAGGGTGACTTTTTAATGACAAAAGTTGGAGCTTTTCTGAAGGACGATCCTGACAAGAATGTATTCATGCAGACTTGTAAAGTTACTGCCAGGTATAATCTTGGGTGACTGCAACCTTGATATTTCTGTCATGACTGGTTTGCGTTCTTTTGCCCTATACAAGCTTTCCATATAGATCAGGGGTCTCCAAACTTTCTAAACAAAGGGCCAGTTTGCTGTCCTTAAGGGGTCTGGACTGTGTCCAGTATGAGTAGAAAATGCCCAGGCGTTAATGGGAGTAAACAGTGCCCCATCATTGATATTAGTGGGGGGGGGGCGTATTGCTTCATTGTTGGCATCATGGGAAAGAATAGTGCCCCATCATTGATGTCAGTGGGAGGAATAGTGCCCCATCATTGATGTCAGTGGGAGGAATAGTGCCCCATCATTGATGTCAGTGGGAGGAATAGTGCCCCATCATTGGTGCCAGTGGGAGGAATAGTGCCCCATCATTGGTGCCAGTGGGAGGAATAGTGCCCCATCATTGGTGTCAGTGGGAGGAATAGTGCCCCATCATTGGTGTCAGTGGGAGGAATAGTGCCCCATCATTGGTGTCAGTGGGAGGAATAGTGCCCCATCATTGGTGTCAGTGGGAGGAATAGTGTCCCATCATTGGTGTCAGTGGGAGGAATAGTGCCCTGTCATTGGTGTCAGTGGGAGGAATAGTGCCCCATTGTGGGGGTTAGTGGTATGAATAGTGCCCCATTGTGGGGGTTAGTGGTATGAATAGTGCCCCATCATTTATATTAGAGGGGGGTATTGGGGATATTGCCCAACTGTTGGTATCATGGGAAGGAATAGTACCCCATCATTGGTATCAGTGACAGGAATTATGCCCCATTCTCGATGTCAGTGAGAGAAATAGTGCCCGAGGGCCAGATAAAGGCACGCAAAGGGCCATGTCTGGCCCCCGGGCCGCAGTTTGAAGACCTCTGCTATAGATGAAGACAGGCTTCAGAATAATGTGGATAAAGTTGGAGATCACCTATAGATTTTATATAGAACAGTGAGACCATAAAGAGGAAAAATAAGTGATTTATACGAAGGGCCGTCGCTGATGTGACAATCTCCCGGGTGACAGCGATTCCTCCCATCTGTCACAAATCATATTTCATCTCCATTCCTCGGCAGAGCGAGGTCCCGCGGCCTCTGCCACCCACAGAGCGCTAGCTGACGGTACGGCACCTTCTCATAAACAGGTTTGGTAACCTCCATTAAGGTGCATTGCTCCGTCAGATGACAGGCCTCCCTATAATGGGAAATAGATGGTGGATGCAGAACGCGCCGCGCTCTCATTTGTGTAATGCGCACTCATCTGTTATTGGCGCGGAGGCGCTTGTATAGAAGGGTGGATGAAGCCACACGAGCCGCATACTCTCCCGCTTTTACAAACCATAATTACATATTGAAAAAAAAAAAAATGACTTCTGCTTGAAATGTGACCTTTAACCCCCCCCGAGCGCAGCGGGAGACGGTTATCTCGCAGGCATTGTAATGGTGAAAGCCGATCGTTTCTCTGCCAGTCGGGCTCAGCGACCAGCAGAATGAATGAACTGGGCTGTACAGGTCATATTGTGCAAAGCTTTGCTGTGAATTTCAACCTGCCCGATGTTTTCCCCAAAATGTATAGCGAATCACCGGCGGGAGAAAAGTGAGTCTCTGGGAATTGGGCAGCGCAGTGTATAAGTGGTTAGCACTTCCGTCTAGCAAGCGCTGGGATTGTCGGATCAAATCCCAACCATGGAACTGTAAAAGAAAGAGGAGAGGGCGTGTGCCAGCCTTGCCCTTTACCCAAGTGGTATCCTTAATAATAAATAAAAATAAGCATACCACCCTCTAGTGTGCTAGATGTACACTATATTACCAAAAGTATTGGGACGCCTGCCTTTACACGCACATGAACTTTAATGGCATCCCAGTCTTAGTCCGGAGGGTCCAATATTGAGTTGGCCCCGCCCTTTGCAGCTATAACAGCTTCAACTATTTGCTGTCCACAAGGTTTAGGAGTGTCTCTATGGGAATGTTGTACCATTCTTCCAGAAGAGCATTTGTGGGGTCAGGCACTGATGTTGGAGGAGAAGGCCTGGCTTGCAGTCTCAGCTCTAATTCATCCCAAAGGCGTTCTATCGGGTTGAGGTCAGGACTCTGTGCAGGCCAGTCAAGTTTCTCCAAACTCGCTCATCCATGCCTTTATGGACCTTGCTTTGTGTGCTGGTCCAAATAATTTAGTGGAGGGGGGATTATGGTGTGGGGTTGTTTTTCAGGGGTGAGTCTTGGCCCATTAGTTCCAGTGAAGGGAACTCTTAAAGTGATTGTAAAGGATCGGTTTTTTTTTTTAAAATAACAAACATGTCATACTCACCTCCACTGTGCAGTTCATTTTGCACAGAATGGCCCCTCTCCTCCTCTGGGGTCCCTCGGCAGGTCCTCCCCGCATTAGATAACCCCCTAAGGGGGGGGGTGGTGATTACCTTGCAGGCACGCTCCCGAGTCCAGCATTTGCGTCCACAGACACGGAACACCGGGCTCGGCCCCGCCCCCTGCGTCATTGGATTTGATTGACAGCAGCGGGAGCCAATGGCTGTACTGCTATCAATACATCCAATCAAGAACCTGTGGAGAGAGGGACGGCTGGGACGTGCCAACAGAAATTCTGGGTTCAGGTAAGTAAACCGGGGGGGGGGGGGGGCTAGGGGGCCCAGTGACCGCAAGGTGTTTTTTCACCTTAATGCATAGGATGCATTAGGGTGAAAAAACAAAAACACGAGAGTTTATTTACAACCCCTTTAAGACGTCAGCATACCAAGACATTTTGGACAATTTCATGCTCCCCACTTTGTGGGAGGAGTTTGGGGGCGGCCCCTTCCTGTTCCAACATGACTGCACACCAGTGCACAAAGCAAGGTCCATAAAGTGTCTCCTAGCTGGCTCCCCACTGCACATGTTCAAGATCACATGGTGCTTTCATGTGGGCTCCTGGGACGTGTGATGTGCCCCAGGAGGTTGCAGGTAGGTGGGTGGGGGCGTTGTTTAGCGGGCCAAGCTTGTGTAGGCGAGAACTGCAGAAGTTGGAGCGGTATCGTCTTAAAAAAAAAAAAAGGCAGTTGCTCCCAGGAAAAAAACATCACGTGTGTTAGTGCAGCGATCTGTTATTTCTTTTCATTCAGCCCGCTGGATTGATTGAAAAAAAAAAAAAAAAACACCTGTCAGTACGTACCCAGGTGACACAACAGAAACAAGTAAATACCCAAATACAACCATTTATTGTCAGTCACAGCCGGCCCTACAAGTACAGCAGAGAATCCAGTTATCTGAATTGCTCCTTGATAGGAAATCCATCAGAGATAAAAGTGACAATCATGGGTGAGGGGGAGGAATTAGCAGGGAAGTGTTGTGCTGTGATAGTCACAGATTGTACCAGGAGAGGAAATAAACAGATAACAACTTTCATTATCTGAGTGAGTGGAGTTCAGTGCCAGCTTCCCAGAGGAGTCTCTTCTCTCTGCCAGCAATGGTGCCAAACTACTGAGAGATCACATCAGATGTGCCCACAAGCAGAGGGAAGAATAGTAAATTCTCACTGACAGTTATACTTTAAAGTAAAAGGCAAAACTTTTTTTTTTTTTTATTGGATAGAGGGACTAGAACCCCTGTCAGTTTTTTTATTGCCGTCTGTGCCCCATTGTTGGTGTCAGTGGGAGGAATGAATAGTGCCCCATCGTTGGTGTCAGTGGGAGGAATAGTGCCCCATCGTTGGTGTCAGTGGGAGGAATAGTGCCCCATCGTTGGTGTCAGTGGGAGGAATAGTGCCCCAAGGGCCGGATAAAGGCAAGCAAATGGCCGCAGTTTGGAGACCGCTGGCCTGGGCAAATTACTTGTTTATCGAAGTGGCTCACTATGACCCTATCCTAACTTGTCTATCTTCTGGCAGTAAAGTGCATGAATTTTACCGCATATACCGTATTATATGTGGAAATCTCATTCTTTCCTATAGAGAGGTTCATACCTGTGCCCTGCACTTTAAATGGAAATGGTACGCGTTAGCGCCTGATCTGCAATGTGTGACACAAAGGGAATATAAGAGAGAACAAGGCTCGCTAGACACATAATAAATGTATTGTGGAAAAATACCGCCGTCACATAATTGGGTACATTAGAAATCATGGGCGAGTGCAGGAAACTTCACAGATCCCGTTTCCTTGACCTAAACAAAGGGTGCCGGCAGACATGAAAACGCATCGATTGTCCCCCATCCTCGATCCTCTATGCATTGAAGGACATGAGTCTCCTCTGGTGATACAATACAAATCCTCCGACGTGTCTGGCAGAGACCATTAATGGGACAAGTTCTCCAGACATGAAAAAATGTGCTATGCGGAGATAATGGGAAGAAGTCCTCCTCCTCCTCCACCAATTATGTATATGATCTGTCTGGAGACGTATCTACTGATCTTCCGGGCAGATGAGGAATCAGTCGGCCCACTTTAAAAAGGTCTCTCTCCCACCTACGGCAACTACAAACGCTCAGACTGTGACAATCAAAGGTGCAGCGCCGACAGGAGAGGGTAGAGGAAACGTAGCGGAGTGCTTTTCATTGTATCGTTTCGGTGATTGTAGCCACATTAGCACATTGCGGAAACACAGCCGAGCACTGCCCATGAGCTTTTTTTTTTCCCCCTAGCAGTTACATTTTCAGGACAAGCTTTTGGGGGTCTTCCCCCTCCTTCTGAGGTCCAAGCAGTACCGATACACACGGGTGTAGCACAGAAATCTGAAAAGGCCTTACTAAAAACTGTTATGCCGCGTACACACGACCATTTTTAATGACAAGAAAAAATGTCATTTTTTAAAATGGTCACTAAAAATGATCGTGTGTGGGCTTTCCAGCAGAGAATCACGACGAGAAAAATTGGAACATGCTCTAATTTTTCCACGTAGTTTTTTACATCGTCGTTTTTCTCGTCATGAAAAACGGCCGTGTGTGGGCTTTAACGACGTGAAAAAAAATGCGCATGCTCAGAATCAAGTTATGAGATGGGAGCGCTCGTTCTGGTAAAACTAACGTTCGTAATGGAGATATCACATTCGTCACGCTGTAACGGACTGAAAAGCACGAGGCTGAAAAGCGCGAATTGTCGCTCAACAAACTTTACTAACATGAAGGGTGGCGCCATTCGAATGGAACTTCCCCTTTATAGTGCCGTCGTACGTGTTGTACGTCACCGCGCTTTACTCGAACATTTTTTTCCACGATAGTGTGTAGGCAAGGCAGGCTTGGGAGGAAACACGAAAAAAATCACGTCAAGAAAAATGCAGTTTTTTTCAAAGACAATAAAAACGGTCGTGTGTACGCGGCATTAGCGTTTTTTAAAGATGGGCAAATCTTAGAATGAGCCCGTGACCAATAAAAAGTATTCGCCTATTCTGAACTAGCTGTAAAAAGCACGTTATTACAAGCCCTCATTCACATCTGTAGATGGAAGCACTTTGGAGAAATTCATCCTCAAAATTCACAACAGAAACCCTGAAATCACAGCTCCATTCCCCCCTATTTTTTATGGCCCTATAAACGAGAACAAACAGCGGGTGCTGTAAGTGGTCAAAAACTGATGGAAATAGACTTCAGAGTCTCGGTTGTGATCTTTGAGGAGAAGTAATTGCACAATACATGAAGCTAGAGAGGTCAGTGGGGCTTATTTTAAAAGCTTACTTACAGCTTGTCAACCCCTTAACAGTGGGTGGCTGTAGGCATTTGCAATATATTAAAAAAGACATACCGTATTTATCGGCGTATAACACGCACCGGCGTATAACACGCACCCCAAGTTTAGGAGGGAATTTTAAGGAAAAAAACTTTTAGGAGGGAAATTCAAGGAAAAAAAACTTACATTTAAATGCAGCATGCAGCCTTGCCCAGTGTCCATCTGCAGCCTTGCCCAGTGTCCATCTGTCCATCTGCAGCCGTGCCCAGTGTCCATCTGTCCATCTGCAGCCGTGCCCAGTGTCCATCTGTCCATCTGCAGCCTTGCCCAGTGTCCATCTGTCCATCTGCAGCCTTGCCCAGTGTCCATCTGCAGCCGTGCCCAGTGTCCATCTGTCCATCTGCAGCCGTGCCCAGTGTTCATCTGTCCATCTGCAGCCGTGCCCAGTGCCTTTGCGATCGTGTCAGTCCCGGCGGTTTTTAAAATTTGGCGCCGATTTCTGTGGAGAGGAGCGAGCGGGGCCGAGTGTACTTCGGCTGGACTCGGCTCCTCTCGCAGTTCCGCCCATCTCCACTGACTGCGCCGCTGACGGAGAAAGCCGAGTGTACTTCGCCTAGACTCGTGTCTGCTCACAGTCACAGGCAGGACTGCGAGAGGAGCCGAGACTAGGCGAAGTACACTCGGCTTTCTCCGTCAGCGGCGCAGTCAGAGATGGGCGGGACTGCGAGAGGAGCCGAGTAAAGCCGATTGTACTTCGGCTTCGGCTCCGCTCGCTCCTCTCGCTCGTTTTCAGCAGGGGAATTCGACGGAGTATCGGCGTATAACACGCACCCACGATTTTCCCCTGATTTTAAGGGGAAAAAATAGGATTTTTATAACAGCTTACCTGTAAAATCCTTTTCTTGGAGTACACCACGGGACACAGAGCTAGTCATTACATAATGGGTTAAGGGTCACCAGCGGTGATTGGACACTGGCACAACCAATGGAAGACAGTTCCCCTCCATATAACCCCTCCCATCAGTGAAGTACCTCAGTTTTGTAGCAAAGCAGTAAGGTTCCCATAAGAAGGGGGGGACCTCTGTGTCCCGTGGTGTACTCCAAGAAAAGGATTTTACAGGTAAGCTGTTATAAAAATCCTATTTTCTTTATCGTACACCACGGGACACAGAGCTAGTCATTACATAATGGGACGTCCCAGAGCAATGCTCATATGAAGGGGGGGAGACACAGATCAAAACAGGCCGCTTGCGGACCAGAAGCCCTATACTGCTGCCTGCAGCACACTTCGCCCAAAGGCGGAATCCTCATGTCCTTTCACATCTATTTGATAGAATTTGGAAAATGTATGGACTGAAGACCAAGTTGCAGCTTTACAGATCTGAGCCATCGAAGCCTGGTGGTGCACTGCCCATGAAGCACTTATCGCCCTGGTAGAGTGCACCTTAACAGGAAAAGGAGGAGTCCTGTTCTTTAAACCATAAGCTTGAACAATTACTTGTCTAATCCACCTGGAAATGGTGGATTTTGATACCGCTTGGCCCTTCTTGGGCCCATCTGGTAAAATAAACAAAACATCTGTTTTACGTATCTGAGCGGTTGCTTGCAGATACACCCTTACCGCTCTCACTAGATCTAGAGAGTGTAATAATTTTTCCCCCGCCGTCCGCGGGTTTGGAAAAAAGGAAGGCAGAACAATGTCTTGATTCAAGTGAAAAGCCGACACCACCTTAGGTAGAAAAGCCGGATGGGGTCGTAGTACGATTTTGTCCTTGTGACAAATTAGATAAGGCTCTTTACAAGAAAGAGCTGCTAGCTCTGATACTCTCCTAGCAGAAGCTATAGCAATCAGAAAGGCCAACTTCCTACTCAATATAATTAAAGGAATATGGCGAATAGGTTCAAAAGGTTGCTTTTGCAACACTGACAATACCAAATTCAAATCCCATGGACACAAGGGAGTCCTAACTGGAGGATTTATCCTCAGTACCCCCTTAATGAATGTCTGAACTAGGGAGTGAGATGCCAATGGTCTCTGAAAGAAGACTGATAGAGCCGATATTTGCCCTTTGATGGTGCTAAGGGCTCATTTCATATCCACTCCTAACTGGCAAAAAGCAAGAATCCTACTTATTTCATATTTCTGAGGATTCCAACTTCTGGATTCACACCAGGAAACGTATGCTCTCCAGACTCTCTGATAGATGAGTCTGGAGGCTGGCTTTCTAGCATTAATGAGCGTAGAAAGAGCCGGACCAGAGACCCCTCTCTTTTTCAAAATGTGGGTCTCAGCAGCCAGGCCGTCAACTTTAGCCTTTGTAAGGAAGGGTGGAATACTGGACCCTGTGACAGCAGGTCGTGTCGAAGTGGAAACTTCCAGGGCCTTCCTATCGCCATTTTTACAATCTCGGCGTACCAAGGCCTCCTGGGCCAGTTTGGGGCCACTAGGATTACTGGTATTCCCTCCTCCTTGATCCTGCGAAGCAGTCTTTGTAGAAGAGGGATCGGAGGGAATGCATAGATCAGTGAGAACTGATTCCATGGAGTTATTAGAGCGTCTGTATTATTAGAGCGTCTGTCCCGTAGGCTAGAGGATCTCTCGTTCTGGACACAAAGTTGTCCAATTTCTTGTTGAACCTGGCAGCTAGCAGGTCTACATCTGGGTTTCCCCATCTCAGACATATGGCCTGAAAGATCTCGGGGTGAAGAGACCACTCTCCTGGTAGCAGCTGCTGACAACTCAGGTAGTCTGCTTGCCAATTTTCTATCCCTGGAATGAAGATTGCAGAAAGGCAAGGTACATGCTCTTCTGCCCATGCCAGGATCCGGTTCACCTCTCTTTGGGCTGCCCGACTGCGGGTGCCTCCTTGGTGATTGATGTAAGCTACTGCAGTAGCATTGTCGGATTGAACCCGAACTGGGTAGCCCTGTAACCTGTATGTCCAGGTTTTGAGGGCTAGATATACCGCCCGGATCTCTAGCACATTGATGGGCAGGATCCCCTGAGTCTTGGCCCAGGTTCCCTGGGTAGAAGCCTCCTCGAATACTGCACCCCAGCCCGATAGGCTGGCATCCCTAGATACCACCTTCCAGGCCACTGGGAGGAAGGACTTTCCCTTCCGTAAATTCCTGGCTTCTAGCCACCAATCGAAGCTGTGGCGTACTTGTGAGGACAGGCGCATGGGTATATCCAGAGCTTGGCTCTTCCTGTTCCAGGAAGCTAAAATATTGCCTTGAAGTAGTCTCGAATGAAACTGGGCGTAAGGGACCGCCTCGAAGGAGGCTACCATCTTTCCCAATAGTCTCATGCAAAGGCGAATAGACGGCCTCTTGTTTGCTTTGACCTTGTGGATCAGGTCTTTCAGAGACTGTATCTTCGGTTCTGGCAGGTATACCCCGTTTTGGGCTGTATCTATGATCATGCCCAGGTACACTATCCTTCTTTGGGCCTGGAGAGAGGATTTTTGTAAATTTATAATCCATCCTAAATGCTCCAGGTATCCTACTATAGTGTGTACAGCGTGACCCAATCCCTCCTTTGACTGATCTATTACTAGTAGATCGTCCAGATAGGCTGTTACCGCAATGCCCCGTGTTCTTAGGTTTGCTAACAGAGGAGCTAGCACCTTTGTGAATACTATGGGCGCGGTGGCTACACCAAACGGCAGAGCCACAAATTGAAAGTGGCGATCTTCTACCGCAAACCTTAGGAATCTTTGGTGAGCGGGGAGGATGGGTATGTGTAAATGTGCGTCCTTGATATCTATGGGCGCCATGAATTTTCCGCCCTTTAAAGTGGCGGCCACGGATCGGATCGTTTCCATTCGAAAATGGCGATCGTTCAGGAACCGATTTAGGGATTTTAGATCCAGGATGGGTCTGACATCTCCATTTGGCTTTGGAATCACAAAGAGGTTTGAGTAAAAACCTGCACCTCGCTCTTTTTGGGGTACGTCTGTAACTACCCCTTGAGCCATTAAGTGATTCAAACCTTTGAAGAAGGATTCTCTTTTTTGTGGATCCTTGGAGAGTCTTGAACCTTGGAATTGAGAAGGTGGGATCTCTCGAAATTCCAGTTTGTACCCTGAGGATATTGTGGATACTACCCAATTGTCCTGGATTTCTGACCCCCAAGTCGCTCAGAACTGATAAAGCCTTCCTCCCACTCGCCGAGCGGGGGCGCCCCTTCACTGAGAGGCTTTGGGGGCTTGCTTATTAGCTCTTGCACCCCACGGCTTCTTGTTCTTCTGAGCTTGCCCCTTGGCTTTTGTGGGCGGCTAAAACAGGCTGCCGCCACTGGTTGGAGTCAGATTTCCCGGGAGCTGGGGAGAGAGAGCGTTTAAAACAAGATCTCTTGTTTTTCTTTCTCTCAGGTAAAAGTCGTTTTACCACTTGATATCTTCTGTATATATTTTTCTAAATCTTCCCCAAATAGGCGTTCGCCATGGTACGGGAACTTGCCAACAGCTTTTTGCATGGGGTTTCCGCTGACCAATGCTTAAGCCAAAGTACTCTGCGCATCTGTACCAGCTGGAGTGTAAGGCGTGATGCCTGTATGATAGAATCTCTCATGGCATCCACTGTGAAGCATAAGGCTTTAGGCAAATTTTCCCAATTTCTAGCCTGCTCTGAAGGCAGTTCCTTCAGCCCCTGCTTTACCTGTTGGCTGATGACCTGACACATACCGACTGCTGCTACTGCAGGTTGGGTAATTGAGCCGGCCAAAAGGAAGGAGGATTTCAACTTCCTCTCAGAAGGATCTTTTAAACCCTTGTACATTATCCACCGGACATGTCAGGTTTTTATTTACACAAGAAATAGCCGCAACTACCGCAGGCAGGCTCCATTTCTTTAAAAAAAATTCCCCCATAGGATAAAGAATGTTAAACCTTTTTGGAGGTGAGAAACGCTTATCTGGATGTTGCCAGTTTGCGTATATTAGATCCTCTAGTAACTGATGAACCGGGAAGGAGCATGCACCTTGCAGGGATCTTAATGACCCTAGGGAGGAGACAGGTAATTCCGTTACCTCCGCAGAGGTTAACTTAAATGCACTGCTATAGCATTGTACCTGTGACCTTAAAATCTGGCTCCTCATCCTCTGCTGATGTAGCCTCCTCCTCCTCATCCTCCTCCCTCAGGTACTTCTGAAGGGAGGTCCAATACTGGAAGAGACCTGCTTCGCTTATTGTCCTTTTTAGAGGACTTAGCGATTAAGGTAGCAATTTTTTCCTCCAGATTATTTAGGGCAGCTGATAAAGTGTCCTCAGTGACATATACAGGCCCAGGCTTCACTGGGGAAGCCGCCATACCTGACAGAGGTAATGGCTCATCCTGAACAGGTGCATTTAGCAACACAGGAGAGAAAGGTACCGAGTCAGCACCATTAGAGCCTCCTCTCAGGCGGTGGTGCTTTCTTATCTCTTTTTGTCCGTATTACTTCCCCTGGAAGGCTTACTGTTTAGACAAAATACAAGGTACCTAAATGCATATACTACCGTGTTCAGTTTAGCAAATACATTAAGTATGCAACTTTTAACACATAACTATGCATAACATGGATGTCTTCTAGGAAGTACCCAATCCAACCACATGGAGTCTTACGTCCCTGTATAGCTGCTGTGTTTCTCTGCCAGGAACAAGAGAACTAACGAGCTTGCTTGCTGCTGCAGTGCTTCTCACACTGACAGTCTTTTAAATTTGGCGCCGTTTCTGTGCCTGCGCGCGCCACGTGCCCGCGCACGCCTTCGCCCCCCCCCTCCGATAAAGCGCGCTCCCGCGCGCGCGGCCCTTAGCGCTATGGCGGTGGCCATAGTGAGAGAGGACTCTCATCAGCCCTTGTTCCCACTTACCTGCATCTGCAGGTGTCTGGTCGGCCACCGAAAGGAGGATCGGGGTGCCCCAGCAAGCTCAGCAGCGGAGGTGACGAGCAGTGTGCTTCGCCGAAGCCGACACTGAACAGAGTGAGGTGAGTATATTCAGCTCTTTACTCCCCCCAGTGGTGGAAAAAAAGAAGACATCCATTTTTTGAAAAAGGTCCCAACCTAGTTATGGACCTTCTAATCTCACCTTATCCACGCCGCAGGTTTTTCTGCTGAAAGATTTCAGACAGATACCAAACTTCACCCTTCACGGTGGGCTATGTGTGCCAACCTTCAGGGATATGGGTTCCTATTTAAAGGATACCTCTCCCCTGGGCCTTGTACAAGACTCTTACCAGGACTTTATAGCGAAATAGCGAAAGTGCTGGATCTTAGAGCCCAGTCCTCCGAAGAGAGACATTACAGGCGACGCCTCATGGATGAGGCCCGGATCCCATCCAGATTCAGCTCATTTGTAGGCGTCTTGGATGGATCCGAAAGCATAGCTCTTTTACCCCCAGAGGGTCTCTTTGGTAGAGCTTTCCTTTAGCACCTCCTAACGCGTCCAACACCTTTCGACACTGGCGAAAAAAACTGAGGTACTTCCCTGATGGGAGGGGTTATATGGAGGGGAACTGTCTTCCATTGGTTGTGCCAGTGTCCAATCACCGCTGGTGACCCTTAACCCATTATGTAATGACTAGCTCTGTGTCCCGTGGTGTACGATAAAGAAAAGTGCGTGTTATACGCCGATAAATACGGTATATATTTTACCACCCGTCAGTGACAAACAAGAAGAATGTGCCGAAAGGCCAATTCATGAGGGTAAAACGAAATTGTACCTCAACAGATGACTTTAGGGAACAGGCTGGGATCCTAAAAGGAAGTTTTTTGGAGAAGGGTTATAAGTTGCATCATTTGAACACAGTAGTAGAAGAAATGGCTGCCTTACCTAGGGCAGAATGCCTGAAAGACAAACCTCTGGTGGTGGGACGAAGTGTAAATCAAGAATGGGGTTTTATCTCAGATTTTCATTCCCAATACAAAGAGGTGGAGTCGGTGTTTAAAAACCATTGGCACATCCTTTGTCTGGATAAAACCCTTCAAAAGGAGCTTCCGTCTAACCCGAGATTTATCTACAGGAAAGCCCAAAATTTTGGGGATTGTATAGTGAAAAAAGTACTAGATCCTCCGAAACGTCCCCCCACTTTTTGGGATAGGGATGGATTTTTCTGCTGTAGGAAGTGTAAACCCTGTAGAGATGTCGCCTGTCAAATGAGAGGGATAGAAAGGTTCACTTCCACTTCCAACAATAATGAGTTCCAAATAAAGGAATTCATAACCTGCAATACTACGCATGTAGTTTACGCTTTAAAGTGCCCTTGCGGGTTAATGTATATTGGGAGAACCAAGAGGATGCTTCGAGTTAGGATAGCCGAGCACATTAATAATATCCTTATTGGTTACAAGGACCATAATGTGTCCCTCCATTTTAAGGTTTTTCATGATAGGGACCCCTCAGGTTTAATCTTCTGGGGGATAAACCACATCAAACCTGCCTGGAGAGGGTCAAATATTGTACGTGAACTATCACAAAGAGAGACCCAGTGGATTTTTCTTATTGACACTCTCGCTCCGAAGGGGTTAAATATAGAATTGGACATAAACTGCTTCATTAGTGATCTGTAAACTATATCTAATAATATTGATGTTATAGTCCTTTGACTGCCCAAAAAGGGTGGCTATTGGAAGCAGTTTATGTATATGCCAGATAGTGCACAGATTAGTAGCCTATTATGTATCACTGGCTCTGATATACATTCATATGTCTATTTACCCTTAAGTGAATATTGACAGGATTTTGTAAAAGAGAATGATTTGAATATACTATTTTCTTGACAGTTAGGAAATTATTGATTATGCGGAAAGCTATTTTGAGTTGTATTCCATCTTCTGCCGGTTTTCTGAGTTAATGACGGCCAGGAGTTTATACATGAACTTTTTTTACTTTTTTTACATTTATGGTTTAATATATGAAATAAAATTTGCTGTTTTGGATATCTGATATGCTGAGGATTAGAGAACAGTTGATTTTTCAGTAAATTAATGCTGTTTTATACTGACGAAATATGAGTCTTTATATGCTTAACAGGTATAATGTGTTTTTAAGATTGTAATGATCGCAACTCGATGCAGATGTATGGCATTCCAGTTTATTTTTAAACACATATAAAGAATTTACCTAGAGTTAATACGGTTGCTATGCACATTTAGAAGGTTGAGCGGCAATCAGTTTAAGAGTTAAACTGGTCTAATTGCCCGTAAGATAAATAGAGGTCACGTCACGCCGTAAGACCACGCCCATTGAAAAAGTCGTGATGACGAAACGCGTCTGAGCGTAAACCTGCGTCATACCGGAAGTGACGATTGACGCCTTGCGTTCCAGGGAACTGGTCAGGGAAACCGGAAGTATCGTCCGGCGTTTGGAGGAGCGGTGAGCTGGATTTGATACATTGTAGCTCCACCAAGCTCCCTGACAGTGTATTAACCTTTGCCTGATAAGCATCGAGTTGACGAGCAAAACGGAACGAAGGCTGTATAGGCTAATAGGATTAGTGTTGATTTTATGGAAACGGACTTTTAGAAAAGAGGAAAATAAAGTTTTTTGAAAACCGGTTTACACTATGCAGAGTTTTCCCTTTCTCTCCATTTTATAAATCCCGGGAGGAAAAACTCTACACCTCTATTGAAGAGGATATCCAGAGAAGGTATCATTTGTCTATTGCATCCTGCACTGGGATTTCGTATGAGGCTTATCACCAGCCGAGACCCGTGGATATCTTGAGAAATCATCCCTCCACTGCAGCCTGTGTTTGGATTTCTTTGGAGGCTTATTACCCGCCGTGATCTGGTGAGTGTAATCCCTATGGGGAGCTTGTGATACGTCTTTCTGGAGTAACGTGTGAGGAGGATGCATAGTTGATTGGAAAATATCTAAGGAATACTGTGATGTGATATATTGAACTGTATCTATCAGGATTTACTCGCCTTATCGGGTGCTCTGGATTTCTCACTATTATTTTCAGGACAATAGGGATCCTTATTGATTTTAATATTAATAAGAGCGCTGCATTAGACAATTGTTTGTCACTGACGGGTGGTAAAATATATATGTCTTTTTAGTATATGTGTTTATATAATTTTGAATGTAGCTGCTTAGTATAAAAATAGTGACATAGATGAACTTGTCTGTGTCATTATAAGGAGATCTAAGGTGTGTTCAGAATTGGAATAAGGTCCATAGCGCTGGGTATAAAGAGAACTAGGTTGCGCATTAGTAAGTTTTCTTTGTCTGTGTTTATATTTGCAATATATTACCAAAAGTATTGGGACGCCTGCCTTTACACACACATGTGAAGTTTAATGGCATCCCAGTCTTAGTCCGGAGGGTTCAATATTGAGTTGGTCCCGCCCTTTGCAGCTATAACAGCTTCAAGTCTTCTGGGAAGGCCGTCCACAAGGTTTAGGAGGGTGTCTATGGGAATGTTTGACCATTCTTCCAGAAGAGCATTTGTGAGGTCAGGCACTGATGTTGGAGGAGAGGACCTGGCTCACAGTCTCCGCTCTTATTTATCCCAAAGGTGTTCTATAGGGTTGAGGTCAGGACTCTGTGCAGGCCAGTCAAGTTCCTCCCCCCCCCCAAACTCGCTCATCCATGTCTTTAGATGGAGCCAGACCTTCTCATCCAACATCTGTGACTGACCTCACAAATGTGCTTCTGGAAAGAATGGTCGAACATTCCCATAGACACCCTCCAAAACCTTGTGGACAGCAAATAGTTGAAGCTGTTATAGTTGCAAAGGGCGGGGCCAACTCAATACTGAACCCTACGGACTAAGACTGGGATGCAATACAAAATTCATGTGTGTGTAAAGGCAGGTGTCCCAATACTTTTGACAATATAGTTTAAGTGCAGGGAGGACAGGAGGATCGGGTAAGTGAGGCATGCCATAGTTGATGCGATTTTCTTGCAGGCGCAGCCCTACTGCAAGGGATCATTTTCAATGTGCCTGGAGTTGGGCTTTGAGGTTGAACTCCAACTAACATCCACAACTGAATAATATATGTGGACGTTTGAGCTGCCAAAAGGGATTTGTATTTCTGCCCAGCCGATAATGAGATTCACAAAGCCCTTCCAGACAGCAGTGCCAGCCTAGTGACCGGACTTTCTATTGGAGCAAGGGTCTCCAAACTTTCTAAAGGCCCAGTTTTTAGGGTTTAGGGGGGCCGGACTGTAGCCAGTGGGAGTGGGGTGTGGGTGCCAGAGGGAGAAATAGTGCCCCATCATTGGTGCCAGAGGGAGGAATAGTGCCCCATCATTGGTGCCAGAGGGAGGAATAGTGCCATATTATTGGTATCAGTGGGAGGAATAGTGCCCTATCATTGGTGCCAGTGGGAGGAATAGTGCCCTATCATTGGTGCCAGTGGGAGGAATAGTGCCCTATCATTGGTGCCGTGGGAGGAATAGTGCCCCATCATTGGTGCCAGTGGGAGGAATAGTGCCCCATCATTGGTGCCAGTGGGAGGAATAGTGCCCCATCATTGGTGCCAGTGGGAGGAATAGTGCCCCATCATTGGTGCCAGTGGGAGGAATAGTGCCCCATCATTGGTGTCAGTGGAGGAAATAGTGCTCCATTGTAGGTGTAAATGAGGAGAATAGTGCCCCATCATTCAAGTCAGTGGGCAAAATAGTGCCCCATATTTGGTGTCGGAGGGAGAATTTATGCTTCATCATTGGCGTCAATGGGAGGAATAACACCCCCTATCTGTGGGAGGAATAGTGTCCCAAGGGCCAGATAAAGGTAAGCAAAGGGCCAAATCTGGCCCTCGGGCCACAGTTTGGAGACCACTGTATTGGAGTTAAAACAATATAGCCTGGTCACCTCTCAACCCCCAGTTTGCGAATGGACAATGAAGGTGTAGCAGAAGACTGATGAGCCTCCCTTCTGCTCACTCTACTCTCTCTCCCTATCAGCATGCTTCTTGTTAGCATAGGAGCGTGTGGCAGTGCCTGAGAGTCCTAACGAGCACCTGAGGCCAAAGCCAAGTCTAATTCAGGGCAGACCCAGTAAGTGTCACATAAGAAAGGGGGTGATATTACCACTCCCTTTGGGCTCCAACACAAGTCAACACTGGGGGGGATTTGGGTTGTAGCGATGGCGGAAGGAGCACCAAGGGGAGGAGCTTGAGAAGGCCAATCGGTGGGTCAGGGGTGGTCATTTCACAGACATCGTCACCTTGCTCTGAATACATCCTCGTTAAATCATTAAATCCTGGCAGTTATCATTTTCTGCCCTTTCTTCGAAGTTGCATGAATACCAATACATCCCCCTCCCCCGCCCCCCCCCCCCTAGATCTGACACTCCTTTATCATAGAGATGGCGGTTGGAGGGAAACGGTTTGCCTATACCCCACCAACATTCAGCACAAGCAGGCTACAGACAGGTTAAAAAAAAAAAAAAAAAGAAACCGGCACACATCCTCCCCAGAGACCCCTCTCCTCCCAAAGAATCGCGGCATTAAGATCCATTCACGGATAACGCTGAATTGCTGTAAACTCATTTGCTTATCTCACCCCGGCGCGTTTCAGTCTGTGAATGAGGCTGCTTGGTACGCCGGCGCGCTCCGCTACTCCTTATCTGAGGAGCCCCGCAGTCACAGGCTAATGAAATGTATGTATTACAGGAGAGCATTAAAAAAAAAAAAGGACAGAAAAGCAACAAGGAAATTAAACCTCAATTTACATTTTTTTTTTTGTTTGTTTTGCGGACGGGAAAAGACCGGCTCTCCTGGGTTTTAATGGATCAGCTACAATCTTGCAAACAAAGGAAAAATAAATAAGTTATTGCCCCATGAGAGGCCGGGATCAGGACAAAGGAAGTGCTGGGGGAGGGATCAGGACAAAGGAAGTGCCGGGTGAAAGGCCGAGGGGTTTTAGGCTTCAGCTGGCAAAAAAAGAAAAAAAGAAAAAAAAAGAGATAAAGAAGGATGTAGAACAACGGAGTTCACTTGTGTGGACAAGAGATTGTTGTCACGGTGTGAGCATGGAGTGCCGATCTCCGGAGACGTACAATATGGAGGAGTGCCGATCTCCGGAGACGTACAATATGAAGGAGTGCCGATCTCCGGAGACGTACAATATGGAGGAGTGCCGATCTCCGGAGACGTACAATATGAAGGAGTGCCGATCTCCGGAGACGTACAATATGGAGGAGTACCGATCTCCGGAGACGTACAATATGGAGAAGTGCCGATCTCCGGAGACGTACAATATGGAGGAGTGCCGATCTCCGGAGACGTACAATATGAAGAAGGAGTGCCGATCTCCGGAGACGTACAATATGGAGGAGTGCCGATCTCCAGGGACGTACAATATGAAGGAGTGCCGATCTCCGGAGACGTACAATATGGAGGAGTACCGATCTCCGGAGACGTACAATATGGAGAAGTGCCGATCTCCGGAGACGTACAATATGGAGGAGTGCCGATCTCCGGAGACGTACAATATGAAGAAGGAGTGCCGATCTCCGGAGACGTACAATATGAAGGAGTGCCGATCTCCGGAGACGTACAATATGAAGAAGGAGTGCCGATCTCCGGAGACGTACAATATGAAGGAGTGCCGATCTCCGGAGACGTACAATATGAAGGAGTGCCGATCTCCGGAGACGTACAATATGAAGGAGTGCCGATCTCCGGAGACGTACAATATGAAGGAGTGCCGATCTCCGGAGACGTACAATATGAAGGAGTGCCGATCTCCGGAGACGTACAATATGAAGAAGGAGTGCCGATCTCCGGAGACGTACAATATGGAGGAGTGCCGATCTCCGGAGACGTACAATATGAAGAAGGAGTGCCGATCTCCGGAGACGTACAATATGGAGAAGTGCCGATCTCCGGAGACGTACAATATGGAGGAGTGCCGATCTCCGGAGACGTACAATATGAAGGAGTGCCGATCTCCGGAGACGTACAATATGAAGGAGTGCCGATCTCCGGAGACGTACAATATGAAGAAGGAGTGCCGATCTCCGGAGACGTACAATATGAAGAAGGAGTGCCGATCTCCGGAGACGTACAATATGGAGAAGTGCCGATCTCCGGCGACGTACAATATGAAGGAGTGCCGATCTCCAGGGACAACACAATATGGAGGAGTGCCGATTTCCGGAGACGTACAATATGAAGGAGTGCCGATCTCCAGGGACGTACAATATGGAGGAGTACCGATCTCCGGAGACGAACAATATGAAGGAGTACCGATCTCCGGAGACGTACAATATGAAGGAGTGCCGATCTCCAGGGACGTACAATATGGAGGAGTGCCGATTTCCGGAGACGTACAATATGGAGGAGTACCGATCTCCGGAGACGTACAATATGGAGAAGTACCGATCTCCGGAGACATACAATATGAAGGAGTACCGATCTCCGGAGACATACAATATGAAGGAGTACCGATCTCCGGAGACATACAATATGAAGGAGTACCGATCTCCGGAGACGTACAATATGAAGGAGTACCGATCTCCGGAGACGTACAATATGAAGGAGTACCGATCTCCGGAGACGTACAATATGGAGGAGTACCGATCTCCGGAGACGTACAATATGGAGGAGTACCGATCTCCGGAGACATACAATATGAAGGAGTACCGATCTCCGGAGACATACAATATGAAGGAGTACCGATCTCCGGAGACATACAATATGAAGGAGTACCGATCTCCGGAGACGTACAATATGAAGGAGTACCGATCTCCGGAGACATACAATATGAAGGAGTACCGATCTCCGGAGACGTACAATATGAAGGAGTATCGATCTCCGGAGATGTACAATATGGACCTCGGGCTCCACGCCGGTAATCTGGAGACCATCAGACTCCACACAGCTGATCTATGGAGGGACAACCACACACAGCCAGATAACGGGAAGATTTGGGCTTCCTCTACTTCTCTGTGATAATCAGAGCTAAAAACAATAAAAAGGACGGCCGCTGGAACCGTTTTTTGATATTATTTATTATAACAATTTATAACCGGTTATTGATATTGTTTATTTTTACTCTGTATTTCAAAGGCTGTTTTTTTTTTTTATATTGAACATGTGACCAGCAGCAGGGGAATAGAAGCTCCTCCTGCTCATGGTTCCCTGCAGACAGGCTGGGAAAGAGCCGGGTCATGTGACAGCTGGATAGCCATTAGGAAAAAGGTACTTAGAAGTTTTTTTGTTTTTTTAAATAATCAAAACATCAAATCATAAAACACAATAACCAGCAGTCATAGAAGAAATTACACATTCCACCACAACAAAGCCTCAGCACCTCAGACACATAATAAATGTTCATTTGTTAAAGCCCAACACCAGGGAAAATGATCCCATGCAGCGGTCTGCGTCTGCAATGCTCATTTATTCTAGGGTAGAAAAGAAGCACTTTAAAAGAGATGTATGGAAGTTTTTTTTTGTAGAATCATACTTACCTAGGTGGATGCTGCATCTGTCCCCTGCCGGCTCTGACACTGAGAACCGAGGGATCAAACATGGCCGATCGCTCGGTTCTTAGAGCTCCCCAAGCAGAGAGCTGCTGACTGTCAGTCACTGACTCTCTGCTCTGCCCCACCCTCTCTCACTGCAGCGCTGGGCTGTGGAGGGGGTGGGAGCGGCCGGTGTTCCGTCAGATTAGGCGACCTGTCAGAATTGGTAATGGAAGTGACGTTTCATCGCCGCCATCTTACTACACCGCCCGCACTCCTCCACAGTAAGGATAAACTGAGAAGGGGGCAAGCGGACATCTTGTTACACCCACCGGAGTTTTGCATTTTACACAGTAAACTGAGTTTCTATAGTGAAATACAGGACTTACAACTCCGTCTGACTGTTTAGATGTTGAATTTTAAAAGCAGCGGTAACCCTGCTGATCTCACAGGTTTGCCAATCGGACAGAAGTTTGCTGCTTTTAAAATTGAACCGAGCCTTTGGGATAAAGGTTTAACAAAGAAATACAAGGTGCTTATTGTAAGCATCCCTGTCAGTGTTAAATGGTTTGTCTCAATCCTGTAACTGCAAGAGAGCTTGTTCTGTTGAAAAACAACAGAACTTGTTGGTTGGATCAGCAGATGAAAATAGAAGAAAGTTTAAATGCAGCCGTCACATCTAAGAATTGGTAAACTGCAATATAATAACAGCTTGCTTTTGGGTTGAATAGGGCATTAACCCTTGCAGGGTGGGTGCAGTCCCACTGCATGGGCTAATTTTGACATCCCCAGGACCCCCACCCGAGTTGGGCTTTAAAGCGGAGTTCCACCCAAATTTGGAACTTCCACTAAATCCACTCCTCGCCCCCTTACAGTGCCTTGCGAAAGTATTCGGCCCCCTTGAACTTTTCATCCTTTTGCCACATTTCAGGCTTCAAACATAAAGATATAAAATTTTAATTTTTTGTGAAGAATCACCAACAAGTGGGACACAATTGTGAAGTGGAACGAAATCTATTGGATATTTTAAACTTTTTTAGCAAATAAAAAACTGAAAAGTGGTGCGTGCAAAATTATTCGGCCCCTTTACTTTCAGTGCAGCAAACTCACTCCAGAAGTTCAGCGAGGATCTCTTAATGATCCAATGTTGTCCTAAATGACTGATGGTGATAAATAGAATCCACCTGTGTGTAATCAAGTCTCTGTATAAATGCACCTGCTCTGTGATAGTCTCAGGGTTCTGTTGAAAGCGCAGAGAGCATCATGAAGACCAAGGAACACACCAGGCAGGTCCGTAATACTGTTGTGGAGAAGTTTAAAGCCGGATTTGGATACAAAAAGATTTCCCAAGCTTTAAACATCCCAAGGAGCACTGTGCAAGCGATCATTTTGAAATGGAAGGAGTATCAGACCACTGCAAATCTACCAAGACCTGGCTGTCCCTCTGAACTTTCAGCTCAGACAAGGAGCAGACTGATCAGAGATGCAGCCAAGAGGCCCATGATCACTCTGGATGAACTGCAGAGGACTACAGCTGAGGTGGGAGAGTCTGTCCACAGGACAACAATCAGTCGTACACTGCACAAATCTGGCCTTTATGGAAGAGTGGCAAGAAGAAAGCCATTTCTCAAAGATATCCATAAAAAGTCTTGTCTAAAGCTTGCCACAAGCCACCTGGGAGACACACCAAACATGTGGAAGAAGGTGCTCTGGTCCCATGAAACCAAAATCGAACTTTTTGGCCACAATGCAAAACGATATGTTTGGCGTAAAAGCAACACAGCTCATCACCCTCAACACACCATCCCCACTGTCAAACATGGTGGTGGCAGCATCATGGTTTGGGCCTGCTTTTCTTCAGCAGGGACAGGGAAGATGGTTAAAATTGAGGGGAAGATGGATGCAGCCAAATACAGGACCATTCTGGATGAAAACCTGTTGGAGTCTGCAAAAGACCTGAGACTGAGATTTATCTTCCAACAAGACAATGATCCCAAACATACAGCAAAATCTACAAAGGAATGGTTCACAAATAAACGTATCCAGGTGTTAGAATGGCCAAGTCAAAGTCCAGATCTGAATCCAATCGAGAATCTGTGGAAAGAGCTGAAAACTGCTGTTCACAAACGCTCTCCATCCAACCTCACTGAGCTCGAGCTGTTTTGCAAGGAAGAATGGGCAAGAATTTCAGTCTCTCGATGTGAAAAACTGATAGAGACATACCCCAAGCGACTTGCAGCTGTAATCGCAGCAAAAGGTGGCTCTACAAAGTATTAACGCAAGGGGGCCGAATAATTTTGCACGCCCCACTTTTCATTTTTTTCTTAGTTAAAAAAGTTAAAAAAAAACAATAGATTTCGTTCCACTTCACAATTGTGTCCCACTTGTTGGTGATTCTTCACAAAAAATTCAAATTTTATATCTTTATGTTTGAAGCCTGAAATGTGGCAAAAGGATGAAAAGTTCAAGGGGGCCGAATACTTTCGTAAGGCACTGTACATGCCACATTTGGATGTAATTTTTTTTTTTGGGGGGGGGCTTCAGTAGGAGTGGGACTTCCTGTCCCACTTCCTCCTTCCGCCCTGGGGTCGCCTAGGCGATACGTCATATCGCCTTTTGGCGGCCCCTCCCTATAGGCGATCACCTGGGACGTGATCGCCTGTCCACTCGCCGTTTGCGCATGCGCAGTGAGTGCCCGGCTGTGAAGCCGAAAGCTGTCACGGCCGGATGACCACACTATGAATGGAGGCACCGGCGGAGAAGGGGGGAGAGGAGCGAAGCTCCGGGCGGCAGGTCGCTGGACAGTGGAACAGGTAAGTGTATGTTTATTAAAAGCCAGCAGATACACTTTTTGTAGCTGCTGACTTTTAATAAACATAAAAAAAAAAGTCTGGAACTCCCCTTTAAAGTGGTTGTAAACCCTCTTGAACATCATTGCCTAAATATATTACACATAACACAGGCAGCTGATTCGCTGCCTGTGTCACTGTGCTCACCGCTGTACTTTCTTTAAAAATTTCATTTTTCGTTTGTGATGACGTCACCGCGCATGCGCAGATTACCGCGCGTAAACCGGCAAGTAATGCTAGCCGGTTTTCATCCACTACAATTCAGGAAATTAGTATGTGAGAACTTCCCCTCTGTCAGACACAGAGGAGAAGTCTTGCGCTATTAAACCACCAACTCTTCCTTGTACTCCCCCCTGTGACTATAGAAGATGTCACAAAAGGGGTGTGTAAACAAACAGAAGCCTGAAGCCTCGTACACACGGCCGAAAATCTCGTCAAGAAAAAACACGTAGTTTTTCTTGACGAGATTCTTGGACAAGAAACTTGTCCCGGCCGAGTGTACACACGCTCGATTCAAAGAACCCGCGGTTCTTTGAATGGAGCGAACGCGGTGACGTAATCGACTACAACGAGCGTGCGCTCGTCACATTCGATGCCGTCGCCGCCATCTTGCTACACCCTACCTATGCCTAGGAAGCTACCGTGCATGAGTCAAAGTCATTTTGAGCATGCGCGGGCTTCCCGGAGGACAGGTTAGTGTACACACACACACACACACAATTTTCTCGTCGAGAAACAGGCTGACAAGAATCTCGACGAGAAAATAGAGAGCAGGTTCTCTATATTTCTCGTCGAGATTCTTGTCGGTTTTCTTGACGAGAAACCATACACACGAACGATTTTCTCAGCAAGAAAGCCATCTCGGCAGTTTTCTTGTCGTTTCTTGCCGAGAAACTCGTTCGTGTGTACGAGGCTTGAGAGAAAAATCTGGTTGCCGCGGTAACCGCTATCCAGATCAAGGCTTGGTTACGGCGCTACGGAGCATGCGCGAGATTTCTAACAGGGACCTAGTAAGGGCGGAAGTGACATCAGAATTTGCTTCAAAGAACAGAAGTAGCAATGGGGATTTCGATACTCGGAAATACAGAGAGAAGACAATAAAGGTATTTGCGGGCATCGTTTTTCAAAATACATTGCACAAGCATTGGAATAACATAGAGCACCATAATAAGTGGAAATTAGAAAAAGTGGACCGGGGTTTACAACCAATTTAAATGCCAACTCCAGACAAAAACATTTATGTTGGACAGACTGACAAAACAGGAAGTGATGGGAAATCCATATAATGGGGCCCCCCCCCCGCGATACAAACAAAAACGCATTTTTGGTAGAGATGGGGGATGGTTAGAACGAGGTTTTCGTTTTTTGCTGTGTGTGACTTTGTATCGCTTAACAATCATTCTTCCCATTTCTTGTACAAAGTGTCACAAAGACGAGAATGTGAGAAGAAATCTCCCTGATGGGGGTCACAGACTGAAATCAGAACCAGACAGGATGTTTAATTCTTCTCTAATCTATCCAACAAAGAAAATACAAAAGATTGGCTGCTCATTATGTTTTAAATCCAAATCAGACGGGAAGAGAAAACACAATCAGAAGAACTCATTCAGGTGGAGCAGAATTGATAAAGTGCAGTATGTGGTAACCCATAGCAACAAGTAATGGAAATAGTAAGAAATGAGCTCTGCTCAGGTCACTGACAATGGAAATAGACCAACTGGAAATTCAGAAGCATCTCAGATAGTGGAAAGGTAAACTGTATCCAATCCATGTACATCCCAAAACTGATCATGTGACACACAAGAATGGCTTACCTGGTTGATGGTGTTGGCTGCACAGGAAGCCAGGCCGGTTCCCACAGAGGCCAATAGGAAGCAGCTGAGGTCAAAGGGCACAGGAGCCATGGCATAGCCAGCTGAAGCCGTGATCACCACCAGGGCTGTAAATGACAACGTTATTAAAACTTTTCCAAAAGTGGAAGAAAAGCCAAAAACCTACAAACACCCTCCCCCTCCCCCTTAATCATTTATGTAAATAAAATTAAATTTGAGATGAGATGGGGTTATGGAGAGGAGATGAGGAGGGGTTATGGAGAGGAGAGGGGGAGGAGATGAGGTGGAGGAGATGAGGAGGAGGAGGAGATGAGGATGAGGAGGAGGAGATGAGGATGAGGAGGAGGAGATGAGGATGAGGAGGAGGAGATGAGGATGAGGAGGAGGAGATGAGGATGAGGAGGAGGAGGAGGAGGAGGAGGAGATGAGGATGAGGAGGAGGAGGAGGAGGAGGTGGAGGAGATGAGGAGGAGGAGATGAGGAGGAGGAGATGAGGAGGAGGAGATGAGGAGATGAGGAGGAGGAGGAGATGAGGAGATGGAGGAGGAGGAGATGAGGATGAGGATGAGGAGGAGAAGAGGGGGAGGAGAGGGAGAGGGGGAGGAGAGGAGGAGGGGGAGGAGAGGGGGAGGGGGAGGAGAGGAGGAGGGGGAGGAGAGGAGGAGGGGGAGGAGAGGAGGAGGGGGAGGAGAGGAGGAGGGGGAGGAGAGGAGGAGGGGGAGGAGAGGAGGAGGGGGAGGAGAGGAGGAGGGGGAGGAGAGGAGGAGGGGGAGGAGAGGAGGAGGGGGAGGAGAGGAGGAGGGGGAGGAGAGGAGGAGGGGGAGGAGAGGAGGAGGGGGAGGAGAGGAGAGGGGGAGGAGAGGAGAGGGGGAGGAGAGGAGAGGGGGAGGAGAGGAGAGGGGGAGGAGAGGAGAGGGGGAGGAGAGGAGAGGAGAGGAGAGAGGAGAGGAGAGGAGAGAGGGAGGAGAGGAGAGGAGAGAGGGAGGAGAGGAGAGGAGAGAGGGAGGAGAGGAGAGGAGAGAGGGAGGAGAGGAGAGGAGAGAGGGAGGAGAGGAGAGAGGGAGGAGATGAGGAGGGAGATGAGGAGGGGTTGTGGAGAGGAGAAGGGGAGGAGATGCTATAGAGAGGAGAGGGGGAGGAGATGAGAAGGGCTTTGGAGAGGAGAGGGGGAGTGTAGAGGAGAGAGGGAGGAGATGAGGAGGGGCTATAGAGAGGAGAAGGAGATGATAAGGGGCTATGAAGAGGAGAGGGGAAGGAGATGAGGAGGGGCTATAGAGAGGAGAGGGGAAGGAGATGAGAAGGGCTATGGAGAGGAGAGGATATGAGGAGGGGCTATAGAGAGGAGAGGGGGAGGAGATGAGGAGGGGCTATGGAGAGGAGAGGAGCTATAGAGAGGGGAAGGAGATGCGGAGGGGCTATAGAGAGGGGGAAGAGATGAGGAGGGGCTATAGAGAGGGGGAAGAGATGAGGAGGGGCTATAGAGAGGAGATGAGATGGAGATAAGGGTTATGGAGAGGAGAGGATGAGGAGGGACTATAGAGAGGAGAGGGGGAGGAGATGAGGAGGGGCTATGAAGATTAGGATAGGCTATGAATATGAGGGGATGATGTTCTCTGCAATCCATCAGAAAAAAAAAGTAGGCAGGGCTGACACCATGTGATTAGGAGCTAAGCTGCCATGTCAGAGAGGAAGGTAGGAGCATGCTATATTTCTGGACATCAACAGTTATTTTCTGTATTTGCAATGCTTTTATGACCTGGGAAAGAAGCATGTATTGCAGAGATGTCAAATATATTTTTTTGGTTGATTTTGCCTTGACTTACACTTTAAATGTGCAATTTATTTTGCAGCCACACAACCACCATACTACTAAATTGTGACGTGCATGGCCAGGCCGGGGGACACTTTAAGGATTGGAAAATCAAACTAGAGATTTAGAAGAAAGAAGAGGAATTCGGGTACTTCAAACTCTTTAGTATAATTATAGTTTCCTTACAGGTGTCCACTTATTTAATGATTCTTGTTATCTCATTAACAAGTGACTAACCTCGCTACAATAATTAATACTGTAAATTAAGCATACTAATTAAATGGAGGTGATTGCCTCTTGCAGCTCAGTCTGGCGCACTGATAATAAGAAGGGATTACCGGCGTGTTTGTGTCTTCCAGGATTTATTCTTGCAGTATAAATGGCATTCTTACACCCGGGGGTGGAACTTCATTTGATCGCACTACAATAAGTGTGAACATTTTCTGACACAAAAACCTAATCTGCACTGAAAGACAGTTGTGACGTTTAAAGCGAGAAGAAAATATGAACCGCAGTATGGCGATATTTATCATAGCTTGGAAGGGGCATGTGAATTTATAATGGATTTAAAGACCAACTCCACCCAAATTCAATGGGTGGGCACCAGGGAGCTGAAACGGTTTGGACCTCTGCCCCTCCCAGAATGGTGACACCCCCCCCCAGAGGTTGTGTCTCCACCCCCCCACAATGGTGAAATATCCCAACTGTAGTTTGTGGCTTTGCCCCACCCACAAAGATGAGATATACTAGTTGTTTGTGTCTCTGCCCCTCCCACAATGAGATTTCCCTTAGTATCTTGTATTTCCGACCCTCCCACAATGGTGGGATTTTCCCAGACCAGTTTGTGCCTCTGCCCCTCCCACAATAGTGACATTTACACCGACTAGTTGTACTCTAAGTCCGTCTCGCAATGGTGAAATTTCCCCAGAATAGTGTCTCTCTGCCCCTCCCATAATTATGAGACTTCTCTCAGTAGTATGTGTCTCTGCCCAACCCACAACAGTAAGATTTCTCTTAGTAGTATGTGTCTCTGCCCCTCCAATAATTATGAGACTTCTCTCAGTAGTATGTGTCTCTGCCCCTCCCACAACAGTGAGACTCCTCCCAGTAGTAGGTGTCTCTGCCCCTCCCACAACAGTGAGACTTCTCTCAGTAGTGTGCGTCTCTGCCCCTCCCACAACAGTAACATTCACCCTGTAGTATGTGTATCTGCCCCTCCCACAACAGTAACATTCACCCAGTAGTATGTGTATCTGCCCCTCCCACAACAGTAACATTCACCCAGTAGTATGTGTATCTGCCCCTCCCAAAACAGTAACATTCACCCAGTAGTATGTGTATCTGCCCCTCCCACAACAGTGAGACTTCTCTCAGTAGTGTGTGTCTCTGCCCCTCCCACAACAGTAAGATTTCTCCCAGTAGTATGTGTCTCTGCCCCTCCCAAAACAGTAACATTCACCCAGTAGTATGTGTATCTGCCCCTCCCACAACAGTGAGACTTCCCTCAGTAGTATGTGTCTCTGCCCCTCCCACAATAGGGAGATTTCCCTGCAGTAGTCTGTGTCTCTGCCCCTCCCACAACAGTGAGATTTCTCCCAGTAGTATGTGTCTCTGCCCCTCCCACAACAGTAACATTCTCCCAGTAGTGTGCGTCTCTTCCCCTCCCACAACAGTGAGATTTCTCAGTAGTATGTGTCTCTGCCCCTCCCATAATAATAATGTCCCTCCCACAACAGTGAGATTTACCCAGAGAGAGAGAATCGGCAGCTGAAAAAGAAAAAAAAAATGCCGGGGTTATGGCCGATAGCTTCATCCGTAACCCCCGGTAAACCACTTTAAAGCTGCAACGTACTGCGGTCATGAAGTGGTTAAGTTTACCCAAATATCAGTTTACTACAGAGTGCAATGGCCCAGGAAATGCCCATCACCCAAGGATCAGTATATACCTGAGAGTCTGATCTTTGACAGTCGAGCGAAAATCCCAGGCAGGGTAGACAGGTCCACTTTGATCTCCTTCCAGCCTCTGCTGTCCTCTGAGGTGGGGAACTGATCGCAGAGTTTGTCACCAGTGGCTCGCTCTTCTGGAGCGGCTCGCTCTTCTGGAGCGGCTGCATCTTTGGAAGGATCTTTGTCTGGCGCATCGAGTACACTGGATGTCGCCTTCACCTCCCTCGGTCCATTCTCTTCCTGAACCGCCAAGTCGGCCAAATCTGTTTTAGGCTTCACTCTCTGACATAGAGCCCCATGTTGTGTCACATACTGCAAATACAGAAATCACAAATAGGTCAGGTTCTCTGTTTACCTCAAAATATAAACAATGTGCACAAATAATACTTTCCTTTAACCCCTTGGTACCTCCCAGGCCTTTAAAAGAGAAGTCCAGCCTGAGCTTGTTAGGCTGGGCTTCTCCTCTGGGTCCCAGGAGTGCAATTCCTGTGACCCGTTTTCAGCAGAGAAGTGGGCTGAAGTCCTCTCTCTGCTGGTGTCACAGAAATCAGTCCAGGCACCGCGTCATCCCCACCCCCTTTACAGCTCAGCGCTCCAATGAGCACGGAGGAGCAGAGCGGAGAGCTGCTGAATGACAGTCAGCAGCTCTCTGCTCAGGGAGCTGTGAGAACCGAGCCATCGGCATAGAGGCGCCGATGCTGTATCCACCTAGGTAAAGTCTAATGGAGGAAAAAAAACCAAACCGATACATCTCTTTTAAGGGGTTTCAGATGCCGGGAGGCAGGGTGGGATATAAAGGGGAAGCTCTGCTTGTCTTCCCCCCCCTCTGCTGCCACATTTGACACCTTTTGGGGGGGGGGTACCTCAGGGGTACCCGAGTTGGAGCACTCGGCTGGAAGTTCGGCCCTCCTGTACCTTTCCCCCACCGCTGGGCCATTCACAAAGCGCAGAGATGGCGGCGGCAGCACCCGATTGTAAAACCGGCTCGGGTGAGGACACTGCTGGATTAGTGGACAGGTAAGCGTCCTAATATTAAAAGTCAGCAGCTACAGGATCTGTAGCTGCTGACTTTTAGTTTTCTCTGAAGGAGCCTGGAGCTCTGCTTTATGATCATATGACCACCATGATTGGCTGTCACAGAGGTCACATGCTCGGAAAGCTCCCGATCGCAAGTAGCAATTGGAAGCTTTCTGTTAGTCGCCGCAGGGCGTGTGCTCTCGGCCCAGCTGCGCTTACATTTCCTGAGAGTTTGGTTGAAGAAGATGGATGGGGGGGGGGGGGGCAGGGTTACCAGGACAGGGAGGCCAGAAAACAAAAAGTTGAGGGCTTGTGGCATGGTACGGTTCAGGAGGGCCCACGCTGTCATTTTTTTTTTGCAACCGCGAGTCAATTTAAGTGGGACTTGACTCTTTTTTTTTTTTTTAGAAATCTCAGTTTTGCTGCAGCATGTTCTATGCAGGCTACAGATGCGCTGCTTTACAGGCAGAGTAAAGGGGACCCCCCAGGCACTATAATCAAAGGAATTGTTCTATTGTTGCACTTTAAGCATCGTTAAAATCACTGCTCCTAAAAATAAAAAAAAAGATTTTAATTGTATTTTTTATTTTGCATTGATACATGTCCCCCAGGGCAGTACCCAGCCCCCCCCCCCCCCCCCCCAATACTCTTTTTATGGCCAATTAGTTGCATATAAGCTTTCAAAATGGGCACTTTAGATTTGTCTTGTTTGGCTCCCATAGACTTCAATGGGGTTCAGGTTAGAACTTTTTCCCGTCTGGGTGCTCTGCTGCGAACCGAACGGGGGGGGGGGGTGTTCGGCCCATCTCTAGTGACCAGTAAACGGATACTAACCTTGCATTTAGCTGGATGAAAAAGAAGCCAGCGATGGTTCCTCTTGCAGCATATCTGGAGCAGTCGGCACGTTGTTGGTGACCCAATAACCGTTCTGTGGATCTGTGCCAGGCACATCCCTGCCGTTCCTGAGGAGGAAACAGATCAGATGGTGTCACCCCAAACAAGCTCTATGTGACAAACAAGCTCTATGTGACAAACAAGCTCTATGTTCATCCGTTTACCTGGTAAAACATTAAACAGCAACTGTTCTAAATGACAAATGTACCTTAACCGCTTGCCGACCAGTGCACAACGATGTACGTTGGCATGGCTGCGCAAATGGGCGTACACGTACGTCCCCTTCAAATTGCGGCTTAGTGGGCGCGCAGATGTCCCGTGATCGTGACACTGAGCTGCAGAACGGGGAGATGCCTGTGTAAACAAAGATCCACTGCTCCGTCATCGGGAGCAGTGATCTCTGTCATGTTGTAGTGAGCCCATCCCCTCGACAGTTAGAATCACTCCCTAGGACACACTTAACCCCTTGATCACCCCCTAGTGTTAACCCCTTCCCTGCCAGTGTCATTTACACAGTAATCAGTGCATTTTTATAGCACTGATCGCTGTATAAATGTCAATGGTCCCAAAATAGGTCAAAAGTGTCCGATCGGTCATAATGCTGCAGAAAAAAAAAAAAAAAAACGCAGATCACCGCCATTAAAAGAAAAAAAAAAAAAAAAAAAGCTATAAATCTATCCCCTATTTTGTAGACGCTATAACTTTTGCGCAAACCAAATCACTATATGCTTATTGCGATTTTTTTTTACCAAAAATATGTAGAAGAATACGTATCGGCCTAAACTAAAGGAACAAAATTTGGTTTTTAGATATTTGAGGATATTTATTAAAGCAAAAAAATATTGTTTTTTTTTCAAAATTGTCGCTCTTTTTTGTTTAGAGCGCAAAAAATAAAAACCGCAGAGGTGATCAAATACCACCAAAAGAAAGCTCTATTTGTGGGGGAAAAAAGGACGTCAATTTTGTTTGGGAGCCACGTTGCACACGACCGCGCAATCGTCAGTTAAAGCGACGCAGTGCCGTATCGAAAAAGTGCTCTGGTCAGGAAGGGGGTAAAATCTTCCGGGGCTGAAGTGGTTAAAGTATGTGTAAAACTAATCAGTAAACTGTCATATAAGGGTTATTGTCATTTCAAAAGTAATTTCCATTTAACAGTTTTCATTCAAATAATCCCTGGTGATCCTGCCATGGCATCCCCCATTACAGGAAAACAATATCACTTATTATCACATGAGTTTCCAATGGAGACTACAAGTGGGTCCTTCAACATACAATAAGCAGGTGTGGCCCATTGTGGGCACCATTAGAAGACCCGCCCGAAGAAATGCAACGCAAGCACCAATGGGGTGTGTGCAGACAGGAAGTGACTGGAAATAGGCGGTAGGAAGTCAGTGCCCCTAAAATGTAACAAAAGGATGGAATAAAAATATTTTTTTTTATTATTTTTTTTTATATATAAGGCAATTGCTTTGAATACACAAAGCACAGAGCAATTAAAAGTCATTCAATGAAGGTGAACATTCACTTTATGTTATGTGCGCAAACAAAACACAGCTAGAACCAGCAGGTTTTTTTTTTTTTTTTTTTTTTATTGGGCTTTGGGTGGAGCTATACCCTTCTTGTCACATAGGTCACGTAAGCAACCTCTCTCTTGTTCTATGGGACCCAGGAGCCTACAACGGGCAGAAATGTAGGGGGGGCACTGAACAGGAGGGAGGTGCCAGGAGCAGCGAAGAGGGACCCGAGAAGAGGAGGATCTGGGCTTCTCTGTGCAAACCCTCTGCACATAAGAGGTAAGTATAACATGTTTGTTATTTAAAGCGGAGTTCCACCCTGAAAATCGTTTTTTTTTTAAGTCAGCAGCTACAAAAACTGTAGCTGCTGACTTTTAATAAGGACCCTTACCTGTCCAGGGAGCCTGCAATGTCACACCCCCCTCCCCCAGGCCGATCCGTCCTTCGGATCGGGTGCAGCCGCCATAGTAGCTAAGGGAAACCGGCAGTGGAGCCGTCACCGCCAGTTTTCTACTGCGCATTCGCGAGTCGCGTGTCGCTTTCTGAATGGCCCCGTCGTCTTCTGGGGGACGCACACAGGTCCCAGAAGGCAGCGCGGGGAGGAGGAGCAGAGCCAGAAGAGGACATGACATACCTCGCGAGGCTGGGACGGAAGTTCACCTGTTTACTACTAAAGTAAGTGAAAAAAAAAAAAAGCGGTGGAGGGGTGGTCTTTCCTTTAGGCTGGGTTCACACCGTCACTGCATCCGTCGCACAGCAGGGGTCCGGTGCGTGCTGGTTCACCGTTTCAGGTCCGATTTCGGCCCAAATTTTCGAACCTGAAACGCACCAAAAAAGCCACACGTTTTTGCTGCAAAACGCACCGGACCCGCTGCGGAGATATGTGAACCGGCTCCATAGAGAGACAGTCACATTCTCCTGCTATGCGAATTGGATGCGGGGAAACGCGCATTCAATTTGCATAGGTGTGAACCGAGCCTTAAGAAAAAGTTCAAAAGTTGGGTGGAACTCCACTTAAAAAAAAAAAAAAAAAAAAAAAAAAAAAAACACACAAGGCTTTACAAACACTTTAAGTAAAAACAACCGTATGCCTTTAGAACCACTTTGCAGTAAATGAGAGGGGTACCGTATATACTCGAGTATAAGCCGAGTTTTTCAGCACATTTTTTTGTGCTGAAAACGCCCCCCCTCGGCTTATACTCGAGTCACCTTTTTGCGCCTGATCTGTTGTCCGTGGGACCTACGGTTGGGGAGCATCAATTTTTCAAAGCCGGGCACCCCTTCCATAGACTCCTATGTTAAACGGTAATTTCTCCGGCAACTTTGCGGACCCGGTACCGGCCGGTCGTAGGTCCCCTGGACCCGAAACTTTGCACACATGTAGCCCCATTTCTCCTTTATATAAAATAGGAATTAAAAAAAAAGCAAAAATATAAAAAGAATAAAAAATAAAATGAGAAGGAAAAGTAATGACTGAAACTGTTATACCTATATGTAAGAAAGTCTCATTTTTGCCACAAGATGTCTTTAGTCTTGGCCATCATTATTCAACATACCGTATATACTCGAGTATAAGCCGAGTTTTCAGCACATTTTTTTTGTGCCGAAAATGCCCCCCCCCCCCCCCTCGGCTTATACTCGAGTCTATGTCCATCTTCACCTTTGTGCGCCTGATCCCGGCCAAACTTGTAGCCCCACTCTTCTTCTACAAGTGTGCAAAGTTTGCTGTCTGGGAGGACCTACGGCTGGGGAGCACCGATTTTTCAAAGCCAGGCACCCCTTCCATAGACTCCCATGTTAAACATCAGTCTAGTCATGGACACAGTGAGGCATGCACATGGACACAGTGAGGCATGCACATGGACACTCTAGGCTTATACTCGAGTCAATAATTTTCCCCAGTTTTTTTTGTGGTAAAATTAGGTGCCTCGGATTATATTCGGGTCGGCTTATACTCGAGTATATACAGTATTTAAGTTACAAGGGGTTTAATTTAATCCCAGAAATGAGCTTTAAATTAATAAAAATTAAATAAAAAATATTCTTTGTTAAAAAAGTAGAAAAAAGAAGGCCATTTCCTCTCAAGCACTTTCATGGGAGAAGGATCTGTAACTACAAATCGGGGGTTACCAGTTCATTCCCATCTCCTCGCTGCATCCATTATCACAGAGACCAAACCATACTTGGTATAAAAAAACATGAAGTGGGCATTTTTCACAAGATCATTAGCCTGGTGTTAAGCAAACATAGGCTGTGATATTTTCCAGTTCCCCGCGTCCTCCTGAAACGTAGCATGCGAACCCCAGCGGCCTCTGGAGCGCTCGTTAATGCGGAGCGGTGAGGAAATGAGATCGCTGCTACAAAAATATGGAGGTCGGTAAGTTTACGGAGTTGGCGTGTTACCTCAGTGGAAAGATTAATGCCATGTACCGTGTCATTAGGTAAACTGACACACACAGGCCGAGCGCAGTTCTTAAATTAAATTACGAGAAACATCTAAAATGTTTATTAACATAAGTCTGCTGGTAAATGGGGGTTTTATGAGTGTAGCGGGCCGTCGCAAAGACTGCGATGTACTCCACGGAGCTTAACAACTCATTTCACTCAATGAAAGCAGATTGTGGATCTCAAGTTTGTGTAGAGAATGAGAAAACAGACAGCTGCGATCCCATTGGCTGCTATGGGCATTATATACTTTTTCATAAATATAGGCTCAGAACAGTTCACCAACACCCCCCCCCCCCCCAGTCCCCCCGGGGCAACCAGGGGGAATTAAACTGGAACACAAAGCAAACCACTAAGTAGATGGTTGTAATAATGTAATTTAAAGAAGAATTATTGGACCCCCATTAAAAAAAAATTAAAAAAACTTTGCTGCAGGACTTCATCCTAATTCACACCAGTGCAGCTTTGAAATCACGGTACTTCAGCACGATCAGTGCGATTTTGATGTGTGATTTCATTGTGACTTGCCATTTCGTTTAACAGATGTCAGTGCAAATAGCAATAAAAAAAATTGCAGAAAAGTAGTGCAGGAACCTTTCGCAATGTTTTGAACGGTTCCATTGCTGCAAATGACGACTTGTCATGCGATTTTGAACTGTCAATTCGCATTGGTGAGAACCCTGTCTTCTCCCCATCTTGGATACAGGAGCCGGCTGTGGCTTCCTGAGGAATACCATGAACTTCATGAACTGTCCTGCAGCCTCCTGGGACATGTAACGTATTAAGGAGGCGAGGGGGCGGGACAAAGGATGTTTTCGTGGAAGTAGGGGGTGGGTACTGAAAATAATTGGTACTCACTCGCCTTCAAAAAAAAATTAAAAATACACACTAGGTGCGGCAGTGAAAAACGCTTGAGTGAACTTCTGCTTTAACCACTTTACAACCACCTGCCGACAAATAACGTCGACAAGGTGGTTGCTTAACTCTGGGAGGACGTTATATAACGTCCTCCCAGAATCGCGCTCCCGCGCGCCCCCTGGGGCGCGCACACGGGAAACTCCGTTGACGGAGCAATCACTTGTAAACAACGCCGGTTCCTCCCTCCCCTCTCTGTACCGATCGGTACAGTGTGAGAGGGGAGGGGGAGGGAGCGGATGGCAGCAGCAGCACTGTGGGCTGGATCTGTGACAATTGCAGTCACAGATCCAGCCATCCATCCATCCCTGCTCAGCCATCCCTGTGCTATACCCTGCCAATACTCTGCAAAATACCCTGCCAATACCCTGCCAATACCCTGGTACAATACTCTGCAATACCCTGCGCAATACTCTGCAATACCCTGCGCAATACTCTGCAATACCCTGCGCAATACTCTGCAATACCCTGCGCAATACTCTGCAATACCCTGCGCAATACTCTGCAATACCCTGCGCAATACTCTGCAATACCCTGCGCAATACTCTGCAATACCCTGCGCAATACTCTGCGCAATACCCTGCGCAATACTCTGCGCAATACCCTGCGCAATACTCTGCAATACCCTGCGCAATACTCTGCAATACCCTGCGCAATACTCTGCAATACCCTGCGCAATACTCTGCAATACCCTGCGCAATACTCTGCAATACCCTGCGCAATACTCTGCAATACCCTGCGCAATACCCTGCAATACCCTCCGCAATACCCTGCAATACCCTCCGCAATACCCTGCAATACCCTCCGCAATACCCTGCAATACCCTCCGCAATACCCTGCAATACCCTCCGCAATACCCTGCAATACCCTCCGCAATACCCTGCAATACCCTCCGCAATACCCTGCAATACCCTCCGCAATACCCTGCAATACCCTCCGCAATACCCTGCAATACCCTCCGCAATACCCTGCAATACCCTCCGCAATACCCTGCAATACCCTCCGCAATACCCTGCAATACCCTCCGCAATACCCTGCAATACCCTCCGCAATACCCTGCAATACCCTCCGCAATACCCTGCAATACCCTCCGCAATACCCTGCAATACCCTCCGCAATACCCTGCAATACCCTCCGCAATACCCTGCAATACCCTCCGCAATACCCTGCAATACCCTCCGCAATACCCTGCAATACCCTCCGCAATACCCTGCAATACCCTCCGCAATACCCTGCAATACCCTCCGCAATACCCTGCAATACCCTCCGCAATACTCTGCAATACCCTCCGCAATACTCTGCAATACCCTCCGCAATACTCTGCAATACCCTCCGCAATACTCTGCAATACCCTCCGCAATACTCTGCAATACCCTCCGCAATACTCTGCAATACCCTCCGCAATACTCTGCAATACCCTCCGCAATACTCTGCAATACCCTCCGCAATACTCTGCAATACCCTCCGCAATACTCTGCAATACCCTCCGCAATACTCTGCAATACCCTCCGCAATACTCTGCAATACCCTCCGCAATACTCTGCAATACCCTCCGCAATACTCTGCAATACCCTCCGCAATACTCTGCAATACCCTCCGCAATACTCTGCAATACCCTCCGCAATACTCTGCAATACCCTCCGCAATACTCTGCAATACCCTCCGCAATACTCTGCAATACCCTCCGCAATACTCTGCAATACCCTCCGCAATACTCTGCAATACCCTCCGCAATACTCTGCAATACCCTCCGCAATACTCTGCAATACCCTCCGCAATACTCTGCAATACCCTCCGCAATACTCTGCAATACCCTCCGCAATACTCTGCAATACCCTCCGCAATACTCTGCAATACCCTCCGCAATACTCTGCAATACCCTCCGCAATACTCTGCAATACCCTCCGCAATACTCTGCAATACCCTCCGCAATACTCTGCAATACCCTCCGCAATACTCTGCAATACCCTCCGCAATACTCTGCAATACCCTCCGCAATACTCTGCAATACCCTCCGCAATACTCTGCAATACCCTCCGCAATACTCTGCAATACCCTCCGCAATACTCTGCAATACCCTCCGCAATACTCTGCAATACCCTCCGCAATACTCTGCAATACCCTCCGCAATACTCTGCAATACCCTCCGCAATACTCTGCAATACCCTCCGCAATACTCTGCAATACCCTCCGCAATACTCTGCAATACCCTCCGCAATACTCTGCAATACCCTCCGCAATACTCTGCAATACCCTCCGCAATACTCTGCAATACCCTCCGCAATACTCTGCAATACCCTCCGCAATACTCTGCAATACCCTCCGCAATACTCTGCAATACCCTCCGCAATACTCTGCAATACCCTCCGCAATACTCTGCAATACCCTCCGCAATACTCTGCAATACCCTCCGCAATACTCTGCAATACCCTCCGCAATACTCTGCAATACCCTCCGCAATACTCTGCAATACCCTCCGCAATACTCTGCAATACCCTCCGCAATACTCTGCAATACCCTCCGCAATACTCTGCAATACCCTCCGCAATACTCTGCAATACCCTCCGCAATACTCTGCAATACCCTCCGCAATACTCTGCAATACCCTCCGCAATACTCTGCAATACCCTCCGCAATACTCTGCAATACCCTCCGCAATACTCTGCAATACCCTCCGCAATACTCTGCAATACCCTCCGCAATACTCTGCAATACCCTCCGCAATACTCTGCAATACCCTCCGCAATACTCTGCAATACCCTCCGCAATACTCTGCAATACCCTCCGCAATACTCTGCAATACCCTCCGCAATACTCTGCAATACCCTCCGCAATACTCTGCAATACCCTCCGCAATACTCTGCAATACCCTCCGCAATACTCTGCAATACCCTCCGCAATACTCTGCAATACCCTGCCATAGTCCGCAATACCCTGCCATAGTCCGCAATACCCTGCCATAGTCCGCAATACCCTGCCATAGTCCGCAATACCCTGCCATAGTCCGCAATACCCTGCCATAGTCCGCAATGCCCGGCAATACTCCGCAATGCCCGGCAATACTCCGCAATGCCCGGCAATACTCCGCAATGCCCGGCAATACTCCGCAATGCCCGGCAATACTCCGCAATGCCCGGCAATACTCCGCAATGCCCGGCAATACTCCGCAATGCCCGGCAATACTCCGCAATGCCCGGCAATACTCCGCAATGCCCGGCAATACTCCGCAATGCCCGGCAATACTCCGCAATGCCCGGCAATACTCCGCAATGCCCGGCAATACTCCGCAATGCCCGGCAATACTCCGCAATGCCCGGCAATACTCCGCAATGCCCGGCAATACTCCGCAATGCCCGGCAATACTCTGCAATAACCACTTCCCGCCCTCCGGCCGTCATATGACGTCCTTGACTTTGTGCAGGGATATCTGAATGATGGGAGCAGCTACAGGCATCATTCAGATATCAGCTTTTTCAGCCGGCGATTCCCTGCACCATAAGAACAATCATAGCGGCTGTTCCGCCGCTTGATCATTCTTACGGGAGGTGAGAGGGGATGTCCCCCCCCCCCCCCCGCCGCCCTCCGGTGCTTCTACCGACTCACCGCTACGATCAAAGCCAGGATTGTTGGTTTTTTTTTGTATTTTTTTCAGGCTTCCCAGCCTAGAGGTGAGATGTGGGGTCTTATTGACACCCCCCCCCCCCCCCCATATCTCACTGTAAAGAGGACCTGTCATGCCATATTCCTATTACAAGGGATGTTTACGTTCCTTGTAATAGGTATAAAAGTGATCAAAAAAATGTTTAGGGCGGAAAAACATGTCAAACTAAAATAAATAAAGTAAAATGAAGAATAATTTTTTTTTTTTTTTTTAAAGCGCCCCTGTCCCCGTGAGCTCGCATACAGAAGCGAACGCATACGTAAGTCCCGCCCACATATGAAAACGGTTTTCAAACCACACATGTGAGGTATCTCTGCGAACGTTAGAGCGAGAGCAATCATTTTGGCCCTAGACCTCCTCTGTAACTCAAAACATGTAACCAGTAAAAATATTTAAAGCGTCGCCTATGGGGATTTTTTAAGTAGCGAAGTTTGGCGCCATTCCACGAGCGTGTGCAATTTTGAAGGGCGACATGTTAGGTATCTATTTACTCGGCGTAACTTCATCTTTCACATTATGCAAAAACATTGGGCTAACTTTACTGTTTTTTTTGTTTTTTAAGCACAAAACATTTTTTTTCCGTAAAAAACGCGTTAAAAAAATTGCTGCGCAAATATCGTGCGAGATAAAAAGTTGCAACAACCACCATTATATTCTCTAAGGTCTTTGCTAAAAAAACATATATAATGTTTTGGGGTTCTATGTAATTTTCTAGCAAACAAATGATGATTTTTACATGTAGGAGAGAAATGTCAGAATTGGCCTTGGTGCTCCAGAACGCCTGATGGTGCTCCCTGCATGTTGGGCCTCTGTATGTGGCCACGCTGTGTAAAAGTCTCACACATGTGGTATCGCCATACTCGGGAGGAATAGCAGAATGTGTTTTGGGGTGTAATTTGTGGAATGCATATGCTGTGTGTGAGAAATAACCTGCTAATATGACAATTTTGTGAAAAAAAAAAAATCTTGATTTTGCAAAGAATTGTGGGAAAAAATGACAACTTCAAAAAACTCACAATGCCTCTTTCTGAATACCTTGGAATGTCTTCTTTCCAAAAAGGGGTCATTTGGGGGGTATTTGTACTTTTCTGGCATGTTAGGGTCTCAAGAATTGAGATAGGCCGTCAGTACTTCAGGTGTGATCAATTTTCAGATATTGGCACCATAGCTTGTGGACTCTATAACTTTCACAAAGACCAAATAATATCCACCAATTTGTACTTATTTTTACCAAAGATATGTAGCAGTATAAATTTTGGCCAAAATTTATGAAGAAAAAATAGTAATTTGCAAAATTTTATAACAGAAACGAAAAAAAAATCATTTTTTTACAAAATTTTCAGTCTTTTTTCTCTTATAGCGCAAAAAATAAAAAACCCAACAGTGATTAAATACCACCAAAAGAAAGCTCTATTTGTGTGAAAAAAAGGTCAAAAATTTCATATGGGTACAGTGTTGTATGACTCAGTAATTGTCATTCAAAATGTGAGAGCACCGAAAGCTGAAAATTGGTCTGGTTATTAAGGGGGTTTAAGTGCCCAGTGGTCAAGTGGTTAAAGCCCAACTCCAAACACAGATAAAAAAAAAGTAAAATCAATAAAGAAATACCCTTGCAGTGGCTTTGGAACTGTGTGGCCGTTCTCAGTGGTGTGGTGGGAGTCTCCAGCACCCATGGATGGATGGTGAAGGGCAGGGGTCCAGTCTTCGGGACTCCATGTCCATGCTGCTCACAGTGGCATGGTAGTGGGATAGCGGGCCGGGATCATTCAAACATGGCCCCAGGCAGCGCCATGACGTCACTGATTCACTGCACATGCGTCCGGCCGAAAATAGCTGAGCACGTCTGCTTTGGAACTGTCTGGCTGTGTTTACAGTGGTGTGGTGAGAGTCTCCAGCAGCCATGGATGGATAGTGAAGGGCAGGGGTCCAGTCTTCGAGACTCCATGTCCATGCTGCTCACAGTGGCATGGTGGTGGGATGGCGAGCCGGGGTCCAGTCTCCTGGTCGGGACTCGGGAGGCGTGGGCCCACTGCCATTCATTCAAACATGGCACCAGGCAGTGCCATGACATCATTGACTCACTGCGTATGAACCCGCCCAGCCAAAAATAGCCAAGCATGTTTGAGCCCAGTCGGCTTTGGAACTGTATGGCCATGCTCACAATGGTGTGGAGGGAGTCTCCAGCAGCCATGGATTGATGGTGGAGGGCAGGAGTCCAGTCTCCGGGAATCCACGTCTGTGCTGCTCAGTGGTATGGTGGTGGGATGGCGGACCAGGATCCAGTCTCCTGGTTGGGACTCGGGAGATGTGCCCATTCATTCAAACATGGCCCCAGCAAGCGCCATGACGTCACTGACTCACTGCACATGCGCCCCGCCCAGCCAAAAATAGCCGAGCATGTCTGAGCCCTGCACAAGTGCAGTTCCAAAGTCGCCCAGCAGCCATATTTTTTTTTACAGATGGTTGGCAACTCTGGTGTCACCCTGTCGCACCCCCATAGCGACGCCACTGACCCATACCTGACATAGAGTGTAAGTCCATGCCGAGAGTGTAAGGACACACAGACATGAATGCAAAGTCACAGCCAAAAAAACAAAACTTGGCAAGCCAGGCACAAAGGCTTCCCCCATCCCACCAGACAAGAGCTGTTTTTCCTCCCTCCAGCCAGTAGGCGGCGGTTCAAACATCTGCTCCATAGAAGTATTATTCTGGCACCTCCATCACACAGAGACAGAACACCGTATCAGAAACATCCAAACAAAAACTAAAAGAAAAATGTTTTTATTATTTATAAAGCTAAAACTCACCGCTATTAAAGTTACAAGTTCACACTTACAAGGGAGGAAGGAAAAAAAAAAAAAAAAAGAAGGTTTAATGGCGCAGCTGTCACACCATAAAAGAGCAGCGGAGCTGGTAAAGCGGCGGGTCCATAAAGTGCGGATTTAAGGCGGTGGTAAGTATGATCCCGCATAGAATATTTCCAGCACTTGGCGCGGAGCGGAGCGGGCTTTAAAAGAAGAAGAAAAGTATATAAGCAGTTTTATGGCCGGTGCAGATTACCCACAGGGTTGTTTAGTTTTCCTGAGCTGAGCGAGCACAAGTGCCGATTTCTAAGAGTTTCCATCTTTGTGCCGTATTGGCGGCTTTACATGCTGAGCGCTAATAAAAAAGGAGCGGAGTTTTATTGGGCCGGGCCCATTTTCTCTCACCGATTGTGCGCGGCGTGGAATGTGAGAAGTTGAACTGAATAAATACTCTAGCCGTGTCTTTAAAGAGAACCGGTCATTCGTTTTAATCTTTTAACCCCTTCAATACCGGGCACTTTTACTCTCTTCCTTTCCAGGCCAGCTTTCAGCACGGTCACATGTTGAATGACAATTGCGCGGTCATGCAACACTGTACCCAAATTAATTTTTTTATTATTTTTTAGAGACAAATGGAGCTTTCTTTTGGTGGTATTTAATCAGCACTGGGGTTTTATTATTTTTTTCTATATAAAAAAAAAAAAAAAAAAGACTGAAAATTTGGAAAAATAAAATAAAAATGTGTTTGTTATAAAATTTTGCAAATAAGTGATTTTTCTCCTTTACCGATGTGCGCTGATGAGGAGACACTGATTGACACTAATAAGGAGACACTGATGGGCACTGACAGGGAGACACTGATGGGCACTGACAGGGAGACACTGATGGGCACTGACAGGGAGACACTGATGGGCACTGACAGGGAGACACTGATGGGGAGACATTGATAGGCAGTACTGAAGATCTGTGTACATGTTCCCTGTCACTGGCTTTTCTCTCCTCATGCTGTTACAGCGTGTGAGGAAAGGAATGTTGATAACCAACAAGTTTGTTTACATGTGATCAGCTGTGATTGGACACAGCTGATCACATGGTAAAGGGCCGCTGTGATTGTCCCTTTACCGTGTTCTGTAATCAGCGGTGTCCGAAGGACTCAGAATCTGGGGCAGCTGGGCACGGCAGCCAATCAGCTTCTTCAATTGGAACCTGATTGGTCTTATACAGAGCTGCACCAGATTTTACGCTGTTCAGTTTCAGTAAAACAACCCTAAAGTTTCTGCTATTTGCATCCCAGAAAAGCTTCCCGTGTGCCCCTGATTCTGGCTTCACTTTCTTGCCAAGCCCTCAACTTTCACTCCAATACTACGGGATACATTTGTAAATAGGCCAAAATAGGCTACAACAAAAACCTGCCCTGCTAGAGGGTCCATAGGACAGGTCTGGAAACTTTACTGTAAGCTCATGTCTAAGCTCAGGACTTCCCTGTGTCATCACATCTGCAGCAATTACTAAACTGACGAGGTGGAATAAATCACCTGAACAAAATTGAGAGGCGGTACTCAGGATTAAAGGAGAAGTTCACCTATTAGAAAAATAAATAAAAAATCCATATATTTTTGCCGGTAAAATAAATGTGCTCTTATTATTTTCCCTACAGGCGCCTACCTGATCACAGGTGCAATATCAAGCTCCAGCGCACCCTCCCTCCAGCTTTCTACCCGTACCTTAGCACAGGCTTTCCACTAGAAAGCTGGAGAAAGAGTGAATGAACTACACTGATCAGCCCATTCCTAGTCCATTGAGAACTACAAACCCGTCCCCCATGTGTTACTGGCCAGATCACCAGGTGAAAACAGAAGGGAAAAGCCAAAAAAAAAGAAAGAAAGAAAAAAGAAATGCAGCCGCCACATCTAATGATTGGTAAGCTGCAATATACAGGTCCTTCTCAAAAAATTAGCATATTGTGATAAAGTTCATTATTTTCTGTAATGTACTGATAAACATTAGACTTTCATATATTTTAGATTCATTACACACAACTGAAGTAGTTCAAGCCTTTTCTTGTTTTAATATTGATGATTTTGGCATACAGCTCATGAAAACCCAAAAATCCTATCTCAAAAAATTAGCATATTTCATCCGACCAATAAAAGAAAAGTGTTTTTAATACAAAAAAAGTCAACCTTCAAATAATTATGTTCAGTTATGCACTCAATACTTGGTCGGGAATCCTTTTGCAGAAATGACTGCTTCAATGCGGCGTGGCATGGAGGCAACCAGCCTGTGGCACTGCTGAGGTGTTATGGAGGCCCAGGATGCTTCGATAGCGGCCTTAAGCTCATCCAGAGTGTTGGGTCTTGCGTCTCTCAACTTTCTCTTCCCAATATCCCACAGATTCTCTATGGGGTTCAGGTCAGGAGAGTTGGCAGGCCAATTGAGCACAGTAATACCATGGTCAGTAAACCATTTACCAGTGGTTTTGGCACTGTGAGCAGGTGCCAGGTCGTGCTGAAAAATGAAATCTTCATCTCCATAAAGCTTTTCAGCCGATGGAAGCATGAAGTGCTCCAAAATCTCCTGATAGCTAGCTGCATTGACCCTGCCCTTGATAAAACACAGTGGACCAACACCAGCAGCTGACATGGCACCCCAGACCATCACTGACTGTGGGTACTTGACACTGGACTTCAGGCATTTTGGCATTTCCCTCTCCCCAGTCTTCCTCCAGACTCTGGCACCTTGATTTCCGAATGTACTTTGGACCACTGAGCAACAGTCCAGTGCTGCTTCTCTGTAGCCCAGGTCAGGCGCTTCTGCCGCTGTTTCTGGTTCAAAAGTGGCTTGACCTGGGGAATGCGGCACCTGTAGCCCATTTCCTGCACACGCCTGTTCACGGTGGCTCTGGATGTTTCTACTCCAGACTCAGTCCACTGCTTCCGCAGGTCCTTCAAGGTCTGGAATCGGTCCTTCTCCACAATCTTCTTCAGGGTCCGGTCACCTCTTCTCGTTGTGCAGCGTTTTCTGCCACACTTTTTCCTTCCCACAGACTTCCCACTGAGGTGCCTTGATACAGCACTCTGGGAACAGCCTATTCGTTCAGAAATTTCTTTCTGTGTCTTACCCTCTTGCTTGAGGGTGTCAATGATGGCCTTCTGGACAGCAGTCAGGTCGGCAGTCTTACCCATGATTGCGGTTTTGAGTAATGAACCAGGCTGGGAGTTTTTAAAAGCCTCAGGAATCTTTTGCAGGTGTTTAGAGTTAATTAGTTGATTCAGATGATTAGGTTAATAGGTCGTTTAGAGAACCTTTTCATGATATGCTAATTTTTTGAGATAGGATTTTTGGGTTTTCATGAGCTGTATGCCAAAATCATCAATATTAAAACAAGAAAAGGCTTGAACTACTTCAGTTGTGTGTAATGAATCTAAAATATATGAAAGTCTAATGTTTATCAGTACATTGCAGAAAATAATGAACTTTATCACAATATGCTAATTTTTTGAGAAGGACCTGTATTATATTTCTAGTTTTGGGGTCAAAATAGAACTGTAGGGAAAACGTTTTATTTCATGCTGGATAAAGTAAGGGAGGGTTATAACCAGTGTGGGGAATGGTGCTCCATTTGGGGGTGGGGTTGTGTGTCCAACAAACTTCCTGACCTCCCCCGGTCAATCGATCAAACCCCCCCCTCACTTTCCCCGTCGCTCTGCAAACAAACCCCGCCCGTTCGCCCACCGGCCACCCCATCCAGGTCACAGGCAGCTTCGGCGGCGTCTCGTGGCTTTCCCCCCTGCTTCTGCTCCCGGCCAGACCAGCTTCGTGATTGCCCGGAAGGAGAAGCAGGAAGACAATAGCGAATATTAATTATATATTATATTCGCTATTGTCACACAAATGGGTGGGCTCGGGGTGCAATGCTCTGTGCCCCGAGCCCACCCTTTTTTAAGCTAAAAAGAGCTTCAAGTCAGCAATGATTGGCAGCACTGATGGGCACTGATAGGCAGCACTGGTTGGCACCACTGATTGTCAGCACTGATAATCGGAGTAGATGCCCCTTTTACACAAGCTGGTTATCAGCTCTCCTCATGGTGACAGTAGGAGGAAAGGAATGCCGATAACCATCTTCTGTTTACATTGTGATGAGCTGTGATTGGACGCCGATTGGCTCTTTACCTCAATCTGTGATCAGAAGTCTCCGGAGGACACAGTGATCGCAGAGCGCACTGCGTCTGGCACCATCATATGACGGACTCCCAGAACTGACCCACCGTGCTATAACTATCATTCTGCTAGGATTAAACACTAAAGACAGTGTGAAACGCGTCAGCTTTGACCAGAATTTTGTGACTTGCTGTGTCATTTGGATTTTGAAGATTTTACATAATAAAGGCTTTTATTGCAGTGCTGCTGTCCAGAACACTTGATCTTTTGTTTTGCCTATCATTCTGCTATAGCGTGGTCAGCAAGTGGTAAAAATAGGAACATAGGGCAAAACTTTTATCCCCCCCCCATTCTGGAGTAAGGGAGGATCACAACCCCTGGAGGGGGGGGGGGTGTCCCCCATTGGGAGATTTCCCCTCTATTCCTGTTCTGGTGACAACCCAACATTTGGGATTTTCTTTTAATTTCAATGATAATGGTAAACAGGATAAATAGAGAGGGTAGCAGGGGGTGTAGCTCCCTCCTCACTCCATCCAACACAAATGAGACTTTTGCTATCAGTTGGGAGTGTGGGATTCCTGTGTCCCCCCTCTGGGTGAGATGGTTCCTGACACCTGTCACTACCAGACCCAGGAAGGAACCATCTCCCCGGGGGGAAGGGGGGGGGGACAGGAATGGGACAGAAGTGAGGAGTGGTGAAGATACTGCCAGAGTCTGGAATGAAGAGGTCAGAGGAGACAGGAGAAGAGAGACTACCCCCCCCCCCCCATTATAGGGGAGCACACAGGCACATGACAGGGTCTCTTTATTATCAGCCTGCACTCCTCTGAGAAGTTCTATCCACAATAATAAAGAGGACAGGACGGTATCCGGGTGACAATGACCCCCCCTGTGTATAACACCCGGAGGAGGACGCCCCTCATACCTCTCATTCTGCGCCCCTTCTGTCCTCTCACTTCATGGATGCCGCCATCTTCCCGCTGACGTCACGCCGCTCCTTCCGGTCGGTCACGTCAGAGCGCAGAGCGAGTCACGTGGTGCTGAGACCTGTCTGAGCCAGGGGGCGGGGCGGGGCGTCTTGGGAGTTCTAGTGCGGGAACATGCTGACTTGCTGAGCCTTGTAGTTCACATGGAGCTGCTGCCTACAAGGACCAGCGTCACCCTTTATTATGTGGGTGTCAGGAGTGTCTTTATAGGGAGGACTGGGGGAGGTGCTGGGACTTCCACACATAGAAGTAATGCCCTGATTAGTATGATTATCAGGGTGACACATACTGCTACTTATTACCAGGAGTTTTCAACCGCTTCTCACCCAGGACAAGTCTGATCATTGTAAAAATCTGCATTTTACATGTCAAAAAATCTGCATTTTGCATGTAAAAAATCTGCATTTTGCATTTAAAAAAGTGCATTTTTTTCTTGCGAAAAAAAAAATCAGCATTTTGCATGTGAAAAAATCGATAAAAATCTGCACCGATTCGGACGGTGCCATTGCCGGCAAAAGCTGCCGATTTGGCATGGCAAATTGTATGCCAAATCAGACCAATGTGAACCAGGGCTTCATGAATTTTAATGCATACAAACGCAAGATAATACTCACTTTTTTTTGGTACAATATAAAAGATGATGTTATGCTGAGTAAATAGAGACCTAAAATGACAAACTTCAAAATTGCTTTTGTCCGCTGGAAAAGTGCCAACTACTGTCCTCTAAGAATCTGCATAGGTGAGTTGCAAAGGAGGTCTAGCGCTAGAATTATTGCTCTCGTTTTGACGATTGCAGTGATACTGCACATGTGTAGTGCAAACACTGTTTACATTTGCTTGCTTATGCGTTCGCATTTGCACACAAGTAGCGGGGGAGGGGGGGGTAGGACGCTTTGAATTTATTTTTTTCAATTTTATTATTTCTGTTATTTAATCACTTGCCCTCTGGAAGATTTACCCTCCCCCCATGACTAGGCCATTTTTTGTGATACGGCACTGCTTTACTTTACTGGACAAATGCGCGGTCGTGTGACGTTGTACCGCAGACAGGGAGGAACAATGTCCTTCCCTTCTCTCTCTGTTCACTGCACAGGGAAAGCAGGACAACTGTTGGACCTCTATGACTGGGGTTGGGGTGCTACACCTAATCCTACCAGCAAACAACAGCAAACAGATAGGTTAGTCAGTAGTGGAGAAGCAACACCACCTTCCTTCGATCATATGCGTTGTAATGGGGTCAAAGACATTTTTTAGGAAGATTCACTCCCTTCCCATCCTGAGGAAATGGCTGCTTGTTTCACCATTGTCCTTTCATCGTCCATGCCGTCTGCACCCCTTTATCCACTTGTCACGTTTTACATTTTTCACACACATTAAAATATTATTACATTTTTTTTCCAGGACATGCTCGCTGTGCGAGTGACGTTGCTCTAGTCATCTGATCGCCGCACCTGCGCACCAGTGGTTGATACCCTGATAGGACTGCCGCGGTGATGCAGGGCGCATGTCAGAGTGCGGGCATAATTTGGATTTGTATCCAATGAGATTACCTCTTATTTCACCTCACACACTATTGGATGCTTGGGGCACACTTGACCGCTGACCCATGAACCTTCTTTTACTGTGGTGGTGAGTGGATGAGAGGTGTCACATGATACTTTGGCGGGCTTTTTGAGAATTTCTTTGCCATGTGTTAGTACTCGTCTCTTCCTGGTTCGATCTGAGTCATATTTGAACCCGGAAGGACTTTACATTTCTATAAATGATTGGCTTGAGAGCTGAGAATTTGAATCTTGGTCTATCATGTGACCAGCTCCTGGCCAATCATGGGTTTTATCAATGAAATTTCTTGTGATTGGCCGGCCACTGATTATGGCCTTGTATGTTTATTATATATATTTGTGCAATATGGGGGAACAGGTTGATGCCCCAGTAGAAGTCCTTCTTGGAACGAAATGCGTCGGACCTGGTACACCGTTCCCCATATTGCTTTTATGAATCTTTGAACTGTGATCACTTTTTTTAACTTGTATGTTGGTTTTTATCATTAAAACATTCTTTTGTTGACCTGCACCATTGGAGCCCCTATTTTTTCTTTCCCTTGCATGCTCTGTGGAGGAAAAGTTTTGTGAGTGTCTCCAGCCGGTCCCTATTACCCTACTAAGGGTTGTTGGTTGCCTGGACCAAGCTGTTTTCAGATGTTTGGTGGATCTCCACGATTTCTGGACCTACTCCATGGTTGAGATACCTTTATCGGAGTCACCTTCGGCTGAGGAATACCGGGCTCATTGACCTTACCTCGGGTTGACGTCTTCTGGACACCAGGGAGGTGCACTCCACTTCTTCTTGGATCCTCGCTGACAGTCCCGTTGAACAGCTGGTTGGATACCTTAAGCTCGATTGACCTGTTGTCGTACGACAGTCGGGTCCAACGGTTCCGGTAAGCACATTCATAATTACATCTCTCATCTGAAGATTCTAGTTGGGAGGGTTCATTCAATCTCATGACATCTTTATTATGTTATTTACCCACAATGGACAATTTATCACGTTGAATTTCTACATGGAATGATTGCTTTCATGTGGATTGAACATTATTATTTTATGGTTATACCCTGTTGAGTATACATTATTTGGTGTTCTTTCACATTACACTAATATGTAGCACTACACATTCATCCACACTTCTTTTGAATTTTGTCACATTCTTGTGCAGCTGCTTCACCTCCCTCCCCCCTTTTCTTAGGGTTTTTTGTTTTTGTTCCGGGGCAGCGCAATATTTTTACATTCACATATGCTATATATATGTATATTTAATTATTTTGTGTGTGCTTGGTGATCAACTGGACCAAGTCATCTCTTATGCTTTTGGATAACACACCTGATCCACAGGAAGTGACTTTATTAGACATTCCTGTGTCCAGGGAATTTAGGTATCTGGGTGTTCAGGTTACCCCCAGGCTTTCTCAACCTTTTAACCCTAGAGGAACCCCAAAAATCATTTTCATGTCTCGAGGAACCCTTACTAAAACCAAATTAGCAGGGCTCAATAGGAACAATGCTCCTTATATTGGTAATCAATAGGAAGAAGGTTCCCCTTAAAGTGGTGTTCAGAATGCCACCCTTAAAGACAGCTGAACCTTGAACTCTGTAGGCATCATCAAATAGGTGGTCCATCAGCCACAGCTCAAGGAACCCCTAGCAACCTCTGGAGGAACCCCAGGGTTCCACGGAACCCTGGTTGAGAATGGCTGCTTTAGACTATGTCAGACTAAATCTATCCCCTCTATTGAACCGTTGCAGAGATCGGGTGAAGGTATGGTCTAAATTGAAAAAATGATTTTGTGTGTCTATATGCAGTGGGTATGGAAAGTATTCAGACCCCCTTAAATTTTTCACTCTTTGTTATATTGCAGCCATTTGCTAAAATCATTTACGGTATATACTCAAGTATAAGCCGAGTTTTTCAGCACATTTTTTTGTGCTGAAAATCTCCCCCTCCGCTTCGAGTCACCTTTTTGTGCCTAATCTCCCGGATTTTGGGGACCCGGTACTGGCCGGCTGTAGGTCCCCCTGGACTCCAAACTTGGCACACATGTAGCCTTACTCCTACTTTACAAGTGTGCAAAGTTTGTTGTTAGGGGAACCTACGGCCAGGGAGCACCGATTTTTCAAAGCCGGGCACCCCTTCCATAGACTCCCATGTTAAACTGTATTTTCTCTGGTGAATTTGGGGACCCGGTACTGGCTGGTCGTAGGTCCCCTGGACCCGAAACTTGGCAAACATGTAGCCCCATTTTTCCTCTATAAGTGTGCAAAGTTTTTTGTCTGGGGGACCTACGGCCGGGGAGCATCAATTTTTCAAAGCCGGGCACCCCTTCCATAGACTCCAATGTTAAATGTCAGTCTAGTCATGGACACAGTGAGACATGCAGATGGACACCCTAGGCTTATACTTGAGTCAGTAAGTTTTTTCCCATTTTTTTGTGGTAAAATTAGGTGCCTCGGCTTATACTCGAGTATATACGGTAAGTTCATTTTTTTCCTCATTAATGTACACACAGCACTCCATATTGACGGAAAAACACAGAATTGTTGACATTTTTGCAGATTTATTAAAAAAGAAAAAGTGAAATATCACATGGTCCTAAGTATTCAGACCCTTTGCTCAGTATTTAGTATTTGCACCCTTTTGATGAGTCTTTTTGGGAAAGATGCAACAAGTTTTTCACGCCTGGATTTGGGGATCCTCTGCCATTCCTCCTTGCAGATCCTCTCCAGTTCTGTCAGGTTGGATGGTAAACGTTGGTGGACGGCCATTTTTAGGTCTCTCCAGAGATGCTCAATTGGGTTTAAGTCAGGACTCTGGCTGGGCCATTCAAGAACAGTCACTGAGTTGTTGTGAAGCCGCTCCTTCGTTATTTTAGCTGTGTGCTTAGGGTCATTGTCTTGTTGGAAGGTAAACCTTTGGCCCAGTCTGAGGTCCTGAGCACTCTGGAGAAGGTTTTCCTCCAGGATATCCCTGTACTTGGCCGCATTCATCTTTCCCTCAATTGCAACCAGTCGTCCTGTCCCTGCAGCTGAAAAACACCCCCACAGCATGATGCTGCCACCACCATGCTTCACTGTTGGGACTGTATTGGACAGGTGATGAGCAGTGCCTGGTTTTCTCCACACATACCGCTTAGAATTAAGGCCAAAAAGTTCTATCTTGGTCTCATCAGACCAGAGAATCTTATTTCTCACCATCTTGGAGTCCTTCAGGTGTTTTATTTTTACCAAACTCCATGCGGCTTTCATGTGTCTTGCACTGAGGAGAGGCTTCCGTCGGGCCACTCTGCCATAAAGCCCCAACTGGTGGAGGGCTGCAGTGATGGTTGACTTTCTACAACTTTCTCCCATCTCCCGACTGCATCTCTGGAGCTCAGCCACAGTGATCTTTGGGTTCTTCTTTACCTCTCTGACCAAGGCTCTTCTCCCCCGATAGCTCAGTTTGGCCAGACGGCCAGCTCTAGGAAGGGTTCTGGTCGTCCCAAATGTCTTCCATTTAAGGATTATCGAGGCCACTGTGCTCTTAGGAACCTTAAGTGCAGCGGAATTTTTTTTGTAACCTTGGCCAGATCTGTGCCTGGCCACAATTCTGTCTGTGAGCTCTTCAGGCAGTTCCTTTGACCTCATGATTCTCATTTGCTCTGACATGCACTGTGAGCTGTAAGGTCTTATATAGACAGGTGTGTGGCTTTCCTAATCAAGTCCAATCAGTAGAATCAAACACAGCTGGACTCAAATGAAGGTGTAGAACAGGGATATGCAATTAGCGGACCTCCAGCTGTTGCAAAACTACAAGTCCCATCATGCCTCTGGGTGTCATGCTTGTGGCTGTCAGAGTCTTGCTATGCCTCATGGGACTTGTAGTTCTGCAACAGCTGGAGGTCCACTAATTGCATATCCCTGGTGTAGAACCATCTCAAGGATGATCAGAAGAAATGGACAGCACCTGAGTTAAATATATGAGTGTCACAGCAAAGGGTCTGAATACTTAGGACCATGTGATATTTCAGTTTTTCTTTTTTAATAAATCTGCAAAAATGTCAACAATTCTGTGTTTTTCTGTCAATATGGGGTGCTGTGTGTACATTGAGGAAAAAACATGAACTTAAATGATTTTAGCAAATGGCTGCAATATAACAAAGAGTGAAAAATTTAAGGGGGTCTGAATACTTTCCGTATCCACTGTGTGTGTATATATATATATATATATATATATATATATATATATATATAAAATAATTTATTTATTACTGTGTGTATGTACAGTACGTGTGTGTGTGTGTGTGTGTATATATATATATATGTATATATATATATATATATATATATATATATATATATATATATATGTATGTATATATATATATTTATTTTTTATACATATACACAATATATACATATATATATGTTTTATTACTGTGTGTACGTACAGTACATGTGTATATATAGCGTATGTGTATATATATATATATATATATTTATATATACACAAAATATACATATACTGTACAGTTACACAATAATTAAAATACATATACAGTATATATATATTTTTTTAATTGTGTAAATAAATGTTATTGTGTAAATATATATACAGTATAATGTATTTTATTAATTACTGTATATATGTACAGAATATGTACTATACATTGTGACATATATACAGTATTTGAAGGAGAAGAAACTGGTCAAATGTTACTTCTTGTTTTTTTGTGGAATTTCGTCTTTATGGTGAATGCCTCCGGGTTTTCCCGCAGTTGGTCTCCCTAATGAACAAAACCCCATTTCAGATTAGCAATTAAACGTAAATAAGTCACTTTATTTGTTCTACGGTGTAATTTGGAGCTTCATCTCCTCCCTTCCAGCCCCGACTGAGCCTTGTATCAAGGGAACGGGCAGACGTGTGTCATCCCTTATTTGCATAACGTAACCATTAAATGGGCCCTGTTTACCATAGGTAACGCATTTGTCTCTTTAATGCAAATTTTAATTTAGGTGAAAATGTAAAGAATCTGGCACGTCTCATTAAATCGATGGATGATGTTACTAGTCATTAACCACCCTGTTTTCTGACGTCAGGGGATTTGCACCGAGAAAGCATAAAAAAAAAAAAAAGGTTTTAATTGAATCTGCTTGACTTGTCAGCCATTGAAAAAACAGGAGAATATAGACGGGACCAACAAGAATATTTAATTCATAATGTATTCATCATAGAAACACACTGGAGGAAGACATCCCATAATCTGAACAATATTATTGACAATGCAATGTATCTGTTCAATAGAGACCAGTGACATCACGAGACCCTTCATATTCATGAGAACACAGCCTATCCATTCACTAGAGACCAGTGACATCACCGAGACCATTCATATTCATGAGAACACAGCCTATCCATTCACTAGAGACCAGTGACATCACCGAGACCATTCATATTCATGAGAACACAGCCTATCCATTCACTAGAGACCAGTGACATCACCGAGACCATTCATATTCATGAGAACACAGCTTATCCATTCACTAGAGACCAGTGACATCACCGAGACCCTTCATATTCATGAGAACACAGCCTATCCATTCACTAGAGACCAGTGACATCACTGAGACCCTTCATATTCATGAGAACACAGCCTATCCATTCACTAGAGACCAGTGACATCACCGAGACCCTTCATATTCATGAGAACACAGCCTATCCATTCACTAGAGACCAGTGACATCACTGAGACCCTTCATATTCATGAGAACACAGCCTATCCATTCACTAGAGACCAGTGACATCACCAAGACCCTTCATATTCATGAGAACACAGCCTATCCATTCACTAGAGACCAGTGACATCACGAGACCCTTCATATTCATGAGAACACAGCCTATCCATTCACTAAAGACCAGTGACATCACCAAGACCCTTCATATTCATGAGAACACAGCCTATCCATTCACTAGAGACCAGTGACATCACGAGACCCTTCATATTCATGAGAACACAGCCTTTCCATCACTAGAGACCAGTGACATCATGAGACCCTTCATATTCATGAGAACACAGCCTATCCATTCACTAGAGACCAGTGACATCACCGAGACCCTTCATATTCATGAGAACACAGCCCATCCATCACTAGAGACCAGTGACATCACTGAGACCCTTCATATTCATGAGAACACAGCCCATCCATCACTAGAGACCAGTGACATCACGAGACCCTTCATATTCATGAGAACACAGCCTTTCCATCACTAGAGACCAGTGACATCACCGAGACCCTTCATATTCATGAGAACACAGCCCATCCATCACTAGAGACCAGTGACATCACTGAGACCCTTCATATTCATGAGAACACAGCCTATCTATTTACTAGAGACCAGTGACATCACCGAGACCCTTCATATTCATGAGAACGCAGCCTATCCAATCACTAGAGACCAGTGACATCACCGAGACTCTTCATATTCATGAGAACACAGTGATGTCACTGATCTCTAGTGAATGGATTGGCTGAGACTCTTCATATTCGGGAGAATGAAGCCTATCAATTCATTGGAGATAAGCGTGAGGCGGAGAAACCCTTTAAGTGTAATTTAAAACCTTTCTTGGTGCCGGCGGCGAGGCCCTAGGTACAGATTATCACTTAGCTACATTAGAATATATAATCAGGCTGTGATCCGATGTCACTGTGACCGCAGTTCATACTGAAAGAGGCTGTAAAGCGACCTTTAAAAGTCAGGGTCTCCTTCTTAAAGCAATTATGCTTTTTTGGATTTAAATTGGATCGCCTGCACTATAAAATTCCATCCGGACTAATGGCTGCATGGTAATTGGATGCAGAATCATTTGACATTTCAGGGGAATTTTTTGTCTTCCAAAAAAGTCCGCCAATGTTAATTTGAAGTTATTATTCGAGAGACAAGATTTTATAGGAGGTAAAAATGTCCAACTCTGTTCCACCCTATGATATCGTCAGTGTGAAGATCCTGTGCAGCATTTTTTTGCCTGTGGCAACCAGTCATAATCTTGGCTAGGTTTCTGGATAGACACATAGCCCGTGGTGCAGAACATCAGGTCTGATAAGACGCCCCGAGCCAGTCCCAGATAATGCTGCTGACAGCCATTGACACATACACTATATTGTCAAAAGTATTGGGACACCTGCCTTTACATGCACATGAAATTTAATGGCATCCCAGTCTTAGTCCGTAGGGTTCAATATTGAGTTGGCCCACCCTTTGCAGCTATAACAGCTTCAACTCTTCTGGGAAGGCTGTCCACAAGGTTTAGGAGGGTGTCTATAAGAGTGTTTGACCATTCTTCCAGAAGCGCATTTGTGAGGTCAGGCACTGATGTTGGATGAGAAGGCCTGGCTCACAGTCTACGCTCTAATTCATCCAAAAGGTGTTTTATCGGGTTGAGGTCAGGACTCGGTGCAGGCCAGTCAAGTTCCTCCACCCCAAACTCGCTCATCCATGTCTGTATGGACCTTGCTTTGTACACTGGTGCGTAGTCATTTTCGAACAGGAAGGGGCCATTCCCAAACTGTTTCCACAAAGTTGGGAGCATGAAATTGTCCAAAATGTCTTGGTATGCTGACGCCCTAAGAGTTCCCTTCACTGCCAAGCCCAACCCCTAAAAAACAACCCCACACCATAATCCCCCCTCCACCAAATTATTTGGACCAGTACACAAAGGTCCAAAAAGACATGGATTAGCGAGTTTGGGGTGGAGGAACTTGACTGACCTGCACAGAGTCCTGACCTCAACCTGATAGAACACCTTTGGGATGAATTAGAGCGCAGACTGTGAGCCAGGCCTTCTCGTCCAACATCAGTGCCTGACCTCATAAATGCGCTTCTGGAAGAATGGTCAAACATTCCCACAGTCCTAAACCTTGTGGACAGCCTTCCCAGAAGAGACAAAGCTGCAAATGGTGGACCAACTCTGTGATGTCATTAAAGTTCATGTGCAAGTGAAGGCAGGCGTCCCAATACTTTTGGTAATATAGTTTTAAGTAAGTTGGAGACGTGGAAATGTTAAGTTGGCTACCAGTAGAATTTCATTCAATAATTATTGTTTTCAGGAACATTATTTTGATTTTCTAAAAGTAAAGGAGTCAAAACCATGATTGCTCTTGACCTAAATTAAAAAAAAAAAAAAATCGAAAGAGCAGGATGGGATTTTTTTTTTAACTAACAAAATTCTAACTGCAATTGGAAATTCCATTCTTTCCCAGATTGAATGTTAACTGGAAATTAAAATTTTTAATTACTTTTGAATGACATTTGTCAAGTTTAAAAAAAAATAAAAAATACAAAATGTCCTGGAAGCTGTTAAGAAAACGAGGATATGCGGAGGTCATTTGTGTCCCCCCCGGTTCTGCTCCGCACTCCTTCCCCTATCAGTAACACAGTGTTTAATTAGAGGTTTCCATTGGCGGAGCGGGGAGAGGCGCTGGCTCTGTTTGTACTCACAGGACGCCTTTTTTTTTTTTGTGAGGGTAAAGAGCCCTCTCACAGCGCAGAGCCTTTCAGATGGTTTTATGGGGCACATTCTGGCACCAGACAGCCGAACAGTGAGCTCACTATGCCACTGACACTACCTGCTCTGTTATACAAGGCGGCTCGCAGTACCCGCAGCAGAGGACTGTTTATGTTCCAGCTTCTTCTGCAGCCAGCCAATCACACGCTTATTCTAAAAGACATCAAGAGCATGGCTATGAAGATGGCAGATAAGCCACCCCGATGCCCACCCAGATGCTGGAAAGATTTCGCTGCCAATGGGGTCAACTTAAGACTTCTAAATAAAACTATAATATTGCATTTTACAGTTGTAGCGGCTCCTCTCCTGGACTGAAATGGCTTCCTCTGATTTCATCGCACACTGTGAGCTTCTCAGAACGTGCATTAGATGCTGCAGCAAGCCAGATGAAGCCCACCTAATATCCTGGCTGGAGGATGTCCAGCATCATCTAGATCAGGGGTGACAAACTCAATTTCATTGCGGGCCGCATCAGCAATATGGTTCCACTTAAAGGCCCGCTTGTATTTATGTTGCGCTACGTAAAGTGTGCTGGATTCAGGAGTGTGTTATGTACAGAGTTCAGGGGTGCACTATGCACACAGTGCAGGGTTCAGGAGTGCAGTATATACAGAGTGCAGGGTTCAGGAGTGCGTTATGTACAGAGTGCAGAGTTCAGGGGTGCACTATGTACAGGGTTCAGGAGTGCGTTATGTACAGAGTGCAGAGTTCAGGAGTGCACTATGTACAGAGTGCAGGGTTCAGGAGTGCACTATGCACAGAGTGCAGGGTTCAGGAGTGCACTATGTACAGAGTGCAGGGTTCAGGAGTGCACTATGTACAGAGTGCAGGGTTCAGGAGTGCGTTATGTCCAGAGTGAAGAGTTCAGTGGTGCACTATGTACAGAGTGCAGGGTTCAGGAGTGCGTTATGTCCAGAGTGCAGAGTTCAGTGGTGCACTATGTACAGAGTGCAGGGTTCAGGAGTGCGTTATGTACAGAGTGCAGAGTTCAGGGGTGCACTATGTACAGGGTTCAGGGGTGCGTTATGTACAGAGTGCAGAGTTCAGGGGTGCACTATGCACACAGTGCAGGGTTCAGGAGTGCACTATGCACACAGTGCAGGGTTCAGGAGTGCACTATGTACAGAGTGCAGGGTTCAGGAGTGTGTTATGTACAGGGTGCAGAGTTCAGTGGTGCACTATGTACAGAGTGCAGGGTTCAGGAGTGCGTTATGTACAGAGTGCAGAGTTCAGGGGTGCACTATGTACAGGGTTCAGGGGTGCGTTATGTACAGAGTGCAGAGTTCAGGGGTGCACTATGCACACAGTGCAGGGTTCAGGAGTGCACTATGCACACAGTGCAGGGTTCAGGAGTGCACTATGTACAGAGTGCAGGGTTCAGGAGTGTGTTATGTACAGGGTGCAGAGTTCAGTGGTGCACTATGTACAGAGTGCAGGGTTCAGGAGTGCACTATGCACACTGTGCAGGGTTCAGGAGTGCGTGGTTCAGGGGTGTGCTGTGTACAGAGTGCAGGGTTTAGGGGTGCTCTATGCACAGTGTGCAACCCAAACCCCCTCCCCAAAGCTTCCTTGCATGTCACTCTACTACCTTCCCTGTGTAGGGAGCAAGAGTGGAGCGTAAAAGCTGGACGTGGCGGAATGGTGTTCCACCACGTTTTGGCTGGAAAATTGGACGCGAGAGCCCCATGACAAGAAATGGAGGGCCAGATTCGGCCTTGTTTTTGACATATGTGATCTAGCCCTTTCCTCCCCAACCTGACTGTCCCTGGCTTGCCCCTTTAATTTTATTAATTTTTTTCAATCGTGGAGGCTCAGCATGAGTATGCAAATTAACCCTGCCTAGGTACGCCCATTCTTCTAGGTTTTTTGATATTTGCTCCACCTAAGATCCAGCCACCTGCTTGTATCAGGACTGAGGGCTGTTGAGAGGAGTACTGTGGCCGGGTGCTGTGATGTTTTCAGGAAGCACTGTACAGCTTACTGCCATGATAGTCTTCTTTCTTGAAGCTGCTATAATGATATAATATGATTAATATTTGTGTAATTATTTATTTTTTTATTGTAAATAATTATACTGAATTCTACATGTTTCCGTCATAACCCCCTCCTTCAAAAAAAAAAAGTACAGCACCTACCACTCCAGATTTGGATGTGCTGTTTACTAATTACCATTTCTTGATACTCATTACACAAGTCATTATGTAAAGACAAGAAGGGGTGGTTATTTTGGGTGACCTCTGACCTGAGTTGTGTTACTCATTAAGGTTGTTGGGTCATAACGGTTATTTATCTTTGTGAGATACTTTTAAAGCCACGATAATGGCCGATATGTGTCATTCTCTCTTCCCCTAATGTTGCCGGACTGCTTGCAGCTAAATTCATTTGGTATCAGAGGTGTAAAAGCAGATTTGCCGGGTTGTCTTAAGGACTCTGGTTGCAGGACGGCCACTAAATCCAGAAGGTTCATTTTGTCTCAGGAGAAAAAAAATACTCTGCCTGTCTGAATGGTAACTAGACACGTGCGATTCGGTTCGTTTACATAAATTTTTTGTCTAAAAATTTAAATTTCAGAGATTCGGATGTATGTTTTCATACCACTTGATATTTTCCACATTTTCTCATGTTACAACCAAAAACTTAAATGTATTTTATTGGGATTTTATTTGATGGACCAACACAAAGTGGCTCATAATTGTGAAGTGGAAGGAAAATGATAAATGATACAAATAAATATGTGAAAAGTGTGGGGGGGGGGCATTTGTATTCAGCCCCCTTTTCTCTGATACCCCTAACTAAAATCTAGTGGAACCAATTGCCTTCAGAAATCACCTAATTAGTAAATAGAGTCCACCTGTGTGTCATTTAATCTCAGTAATAATACAGCTGTTCTGTGAAGTTCTCAGAGGTTTGTTAGAGAACTTTAGTGAACAAACAGCATCATGAAGGCCAAGGAACACACCAGACAGGTCAGGGATAAAGTTGTGGAGAAGTATAAAGCAGGGTTAGGTTATAAAAAAAATCTCCCAAGCTTTAACATCTCACGGAGCTCTGTTCAATCCATCATCGGAAAATGGAAAGAGTATGGCACAACTGCAAACCTACCAAGACATGGCCGTCCACCTAAACTGACCGGGCCGGGCAAGGAGAGCATTCATCAGAGAAGCAGCCAAGAGGAGCTGCAGAGATCCACAGCTCAGGTGGGAGAATCTGTCGACAGGACAACTATTAGTCGTGCTTCTCCACAGATCTGCCCTTTATGGAAGAGTGACAAGAAGTGACAAGAAGAAAGACATTGGTGAAAGAAAGTCATAAGTCCTGTTTGCAGTTTGTGAGAAGCCATGTGGGGGACACAGCAAACATGTGGAAGAAGGTGCTCTGGTCAGATGAGACCAAAACTGAACTTTTTGGCCTAACAAAAAATGCTATGTGTGGCGGAAAACTAACACTGCACATCATCCTGATTCCTGAACACACCATCCCCACCGTGAAACATGGTGGTGGCAGCATCATGTTGTTGGGATGCTTTTCTTCAGCAGGGACAGGGAAGCTGGTCAGAGTGGATGGGAAGATGGATGGAGACAAATACAGGGCAATCTTAGAAGTAAACCTGTTAAGCCGTGTACACATGATCGGTTTTTCCGATGAAAACAGTCCGATGGACTTTTGTCATCGGACAAACCGATCGTGTATGGGCCCCATCGGTCTTTTTTCCATCGGTGAGAAAAAATAGAACATGTTTTAAATTTATCCAATGGAAAATAAAACTATAGCAAATTCCGATCGTCTGTGTGGAACTCCATCGGAGAAAAAACCCCACGCATGCTCAGAATCAAGTCGACGCATGCTCAGAAGCATTAAACTTCATTTTTCTCGGCTTGTCGGAGTGTTTTACGTCACGGCATTTTGGACGATCGGTTTTTTGACTGATGGTGTGTAGGCAAGACTGATGGAAGTCAGTTCATCGGATTTCCGATGGAAACATCCATCGGATTAGAATCCATAGGAAAACCGATCGTGTGTACAGGGCTTAAGAGTCTGCAAAAGACTTGAGACCAGGGCGGAGGTTCACCTTCCAGTAGGACAACGACACTAAACATACAGCCAGAGCTACAATGGAATGGTTTTGATCAAAGCCTATTCATGTGTTAGAATGGCCCAGTCACAGTCCAGACCTAAATCCCATTGAGAATCTGTTGCAAGACTTGAAAGTTGCTGATCACAGACGCTCTCCATCCAATCTGACAGAGCTTGAGATATTTTACAAAGAAGAATGGGCAAAAATGTCCCTCTCTAGATGTGCAAAGCTGGTAGAGACACCCCCAAAAAGACTTTGCAGCTGTAATTGCAGAGAAAGGGGGTTCTACAAAATATTGACTCTGGGGGGCGCCATACAAATGTACCCCCCACACTTTTCACATATTTATTTGTATCATTTATCATTTTCCTTCCACTTCACAATTATGTGCCACTTTGTGTTGGTCTATCACATAAAATCCCAATAAAATAAATTTACATTTTTGGTTGTAACATGAGAAAATGTGGAAAATTTCAAGGGGTATGAATACTTTTTCAAGGCACTGTAGTAACGAATTGAAATGAATAACAAAGTTGAAACAAAATTATTGAATGCAGTTATTAATTTTGTTTTGTTTGGATTCATTGAGAAGAGCCGGTTGTTAAAGGAGTAGTAAAGTTACATGTTTTTTCACCTTAATGCATCCTATGCATTAAGGTGAAAAAACATTCGACAATACCGCCCCCCCCCCCCCCCCGAGCCCCCGTTTTACTTACCTGGCCCCTCGAAAGTCCCGCGCTCGTCCCCGTCATCCTCTTAGTTTTTCAGCCTGGCCGCTGATTGGCTACACTGGATGGATTGAAAGCAGCGCAGCCATTGGCTGGCGCTGCTGTCAATCACATCCAATGACGCGGCGCACGGGGGGCGGGGCCGAGTGATACAGTCGGCGGCTATGGCCGCCGCTGTATCACGGGAGCGCGCCCGCAATCACTCCACACCATGCGAGCTCACTCGCATTATGGTGTGGAGTCCTTGCGGGGAGGAGCCAAGACAGCCGCCGAGGGACCCCAGAAGACCAGGATCAGGGCCACTGTGTGCAAAACGAGCTGCACAGTGGAGGTAAGTATAACATGTTTGTTATTTTTGGGCAAAAAAAAGGGAAGCTTTAGTGCTCCTTTAAGGAGCAGGTGGCTGCCATGTCCCTAACAACCATGACTCATCTGCTGTCAGGTCAATGGGATTCCCTACTGTCAGCAGAATGTAAACATAACAAATGCCGGCTCAAAAAAAAAAACCTGCTCCTGATGAGTGGATACAACTCCACGAAACGCGTAGAGCTTTCATATTTGATGTCATATCACAGCAACCATGTGGTCACCATGGGTTTTACCTGTTTGAGTCAGCAATTTTTGATACATGTTACCATGTCTTATTTTTGGGCTTATTGCCGATATCGAGGATGATCATGTGTTACTTTGTATATTGTGCTACCATTGTTTACTATAATGTGATATACAAATCATGTTTTATTTTTCATTGTATTATACCTATTAATTTACTGTCGATGTCATTTTATGCATTATGCCCCAAATGATGTCAAATAAATGATCTGTTCACCTTATATTGACTGACTCATTCTGCCCTAGTGTCGTGTTTCATACAAAGTCCCACTGCTTCCTTTTGCCATATAAATAGGGTGGGAGACCTGTGTGCTGGATAGCCATGGTCTCATGTAAAGTCCCAACCTATTTTCTTTTAAAAAGAATACAAGCCTCGATGAAGGGGGACTGGTGAGCCCCTGAAACGCGTTGCCTTTATCTTCTGACTTCTAGCTGGGAGAAATAAACCTTTGTTGGAACTCTTTTTAGTTTGTGGTGCTCTCATCCTTCTGTACGTTCTTCAGACTGCTACGTGGAGATTAGTAGCACCCCGACTGACAGAGAGCACACCTAAAATGTCGAACTGGAAATTTGATTTATTTGACTTTTGCGTCCACTGCCCTCCCAAAAAGGTTCTTCTCTGCACAGGAAGTGATGGTAAATATCTCCATTGGGGACACATGCAAATTCTTTTTTTTAATAGAGCAGTTTTAGTTGGAGTTAGGCTTCAATGATCGTTGGGAGAGAAGATCTGAGACATCTTCAGGTCACCAGACTGGTCCAGTAAGGTGATTTTGTTGGGAGAATATATATTTTTTTTGATACATTCTTAAATGTTCAGTTGCCTATCATTTTAAACAACAGATCCCTCAGGTCTTTGGGGGGCTTATTTAACAAATAACTGTTTAAAGCCTCGTACACACAATCGGATTTTCATCAGACAAAGCGTAGGACTTTTGTCCGAAGGGGCGTTGGCCGTGAACTTGTATTGCATACAAACGGCAAAGAATTGTCGGCCAACACACACAAAACGATGTGGTTTTTCAGCACTTTAGCGCCACCCTTTGGGCAACTTCTGCTAATGTTGTGTTATGGCGAACAACAATTGTCGTCCTATGTACAGATACTCCAGTCTCTGCTGTGGAACTCTGCAGCTCCTCCAGGGTTAACGTGTTTGTACTTTGAGGGTTTTGTCCGAAGGACTTGTGTACACACGATCGGATAATCCGACAGCACGCATTTGTTGGCGGACAATTTTAAAGCATGCTGCTATCCAACATTTGTCCACGGAAAATCCGACAACAATTATCCGATGGAGCGTACAAACGGTCGGATTTTCCGACAACAGCCTGCCATCACACTTTTCCCGGCGGATAATCCGATCGTGGGTACAACGGGCCTTAAAGGAACTTTATAGCCACTGGCCGGGTTCTTGCCGTCATTTTCACAAGTCTGGTTTAAAAATCAGAATCCAAAAGGCCGACTGAAATAAATATGGCTGCTACTTGCCCCCCCCCCCCCCCATGGATAATGCCGTCGTTTCCACAACACAATAAAGATATTTCTATGATATCATGTCACTCAGCACCGGAGGGGAAATACCGTGCCACTAGTAAGACAGCTGCCCCAGGACTGACCCCCCAGGGGGGTAGCTGGGCTCATAAAAAAAAAAATATCCATCTGTGCTAAAAGACAAACAAAGCATTAATACAGCAAGCCAGGGCTTAGAGCATATTATAGGGCGATTTAATGATAGGACACATCTGTTGGGACTGGGTGTCTTTGCATTAAGGAATGTGATGGGCTTTTAATAAGCTGCAGAGGCCTCGGCCAGTAGCTCAGACCTAAGAGCTGTGCGCCTCGGCGTGAAGTCATTTCCATCCGCCTTCAGGAAAACTCTGGATAATTTGGCTGGGTCTTGACATAAAGCGCCCTTTACCTTCATGGGTTGCTGGAAATGATGAATTTCAGAAAAACAAAAAATAAGGTTTTTGCACATTATCATTTCTACAATATTGAGCAAAAAAAAAAAATGTGTGTGCCTGCACCTTTAAATTTCCATAGCAGGGCCATTTTTTTTTTTTATCAAAGCTCTTGCAATCTACAAAAGGTTGTCTTGTGATCCTGCCCATCATTCCAATAGCAAAATAGAACCTCCTGTTTCAGAGTGACAACGCTCAGCCACTGCATTCCAATGTAGCGGTGGTGTTGTCACCAACGCTGTATCCTGACCTAGACAACAAGGCCCAGGCCTAGGGCAGCACTTTGCAGGGGGGGCAGCACGGGAAGAGTTCCCGCTGGCTTGCGTTACACTATTACTGTAGCGCCAGTCTTATGGGGCGGACTGGTGGGCTGAGAGTCTAGCGCCGCAACTATGGGGGGGGGGGGCTGCTACTAATTTTGACTGTCCTATCATCCTGGACCACAAACCACTGTGCTATATGTTTTCTGCTGCACTATTGGTATGGTTATATCTTCTTATTCCTCTCCATAAAATTATCAGAAATTTGTGCTTAAAGTAAAACTATAGGTAACACTTATTTTTTTTTCATTTTGGAGTAAGGGAGGGTTAGAGCCCCTGTCAGTTTATTTTTTACCATCCCTGTCCCATTGCAAATATTTCCCTTCACTTCCTGCCCCATAGCCAAACAGGAAGTGAGAGGAAATCTATGCAAATGAAAGGGAATCCAATGCCCCCCCCCCCCAGACCCTAAGAACTAGTGTCCCCACTCGAATATTTCAGGGCGGGTCTTAAACAGAAATGGGTGTTGCCTTGACAGGAAGGGGTGGGTCATATTTAAATTAGGGGGTGCACGAGTTTAGTCAGGCCTAGGGCAGCACAAAACCTAAATACACCACTGGTTGTCACCCTTCTGTGCATTGCCCCCACTGCAGGACTGGAGGAGTGCCTAGGGTTGTCACCTTTTCTTCAAGTCAAACCTGAACACTTCAACGTCACACAGCAATTTTATTTCATAGTATGCATAGATAAAATATGCATAGATGTTGCTATTAAATAACATTTCTAATCATATGAAGTTAATCACAAGAGTCCCCCTTTACATCGGAGTCCACAGAATTCCCCTTTTACATCGGAGTCCACAGAGTTCCCCCTTTATATCAGAGTCCACAGAGTTCCCCCTTTATATCAGAGTCCACAGAGTTCCCCCTTTATATCAGAGTCCACAGAGTTCCCCCTTTATATCAGAGTCCACAGAGTTCCCCCTTTATATCAGAGTCCATAGAGTTCCCCTTTTACATCTGAATCCACAGAGTTCCCCTTTTACATCTGTATCCGCAGAGTTCCCCTTTTACATCTGTATCCGCAGAGTTCCCCTTTTACATCTGAATCCACAGAGTTCCCCTTTTACATCTGAATCCACAGAGTTCCCCTTTTACATCTGAATCCACAGAGTTCCCCTTTTACATCTGAATCCACAGAGTTCCCCTTTTACATCGGAATCCACAAAGTTCCCCTTTTACATCTGAATCCGCAGAGTTCCCCTTTTACATCTGAATCCGCAGAGTTCCCCTTTTACATCTGAATCCGCAGAGTTCCCCTTTTACATCTGAATCCGCAGAGTTCCCCTTTTACATCTGAATCCGCAGAGTTCCCCTTTTACATCTGAATCCGCAGAGTTCCCCTTTTACATCTGAATCCGCAGAGTTCCCCTTTTACATGGGAATCCGCAGAGTTCCCCTTTTACATGGGAATCCGCAGAGTTCCCCTTTTACATGGGAATCCGCAGAGTTCCCCTTTTACATGGGAATCCGCAGAGTTCCCCTTTTACATGGGAATCCGCAGAGTTCCCCTTTTACATGGGAATCCGCAGAGTTCCCCTTTTACATGGGAATCCGCAGAGTTCCCCTTTTACATGGGAATCCGCAGAGTTCCCCTTTTACATGGGAATCCGCAGAGTTCCCCTTTTACATGGGAATCCGCAGAGTTCCCCTTTTACATGGGAATCCGCAGAGTTCCCCTTTTACATGGGAATCCGCAGAGTTCCCCTTTTACATGGGAATCCGCAGAGTTCCCCTTTTACATGGGAATCCGCAGAGTTCCCCTTTTACATGGGAATCCGCAGAGTTCCCCTTTTACATGGGAATCCGCAGAGTTCCCCTTTTACATGGGAATCCGCAGAGTTCCCCTTTTACATGGGAATCCGCAGAGTTCCCCTTTTACATGGGAATCCGCAGAGTTCCCCTTTTACATGGGAATCCGCAGAGTTCCCCTTTTACATGGGAATCCGCAGAGTTCCCCTTTTACATGGGAATCCGCAGAGTTCCCCTTTTACATGGGAATCCGCAGAGTTCCCCTTTTACATGGGAATCCGCAGAGTTCCCCTTTTACATGGGAATCCGCAGAGTTCCCCTTTTACATGGGAATCCGCAGAGTTCCCCTTTTACATGGGAATCCGCAGAGTTCCCCTTTTACATGGGAATCCGCAGAGTTCCCCTTTTACATGGGAATCCGCAGAGTTCCCCTTTTACATGGGAATCCGCAGAGTTCCCCTTTTACATGGGAATCCGCAGAGTTCCCCTTTTACATGGGAATCCGCAGAGTTCCCCTTTTACATGGGAATCCGCAGAGTTCCCCTTTTACATGGGAATCCGCAGAGTTCCCCTTTTACATGGGAATCCGCAGAGTTCCCCTTTTACATGGGAATCCGCAGAGTTCCCCTTTTACATGGGAATCCGCAGAGTTCCCCTTTTACATGGGAATCCGCAGAGTTCCCCTTTTACATGGGAATCCGCAGAGTTCCCCTTTTACATGGGAATCCGCAGAGTTCCCCTTTTACATGGGAATCCGCAGAGTTCCCCTTTTACATGGGAATCCGCAGAGTTCCCCTTTTACATGGGAATCCGCAGAGTTCCCCTTTTACATGGGAATCCGCAGAGTTCCCTTTTACATGGGAATCCGCAGAGTTCCCCTTTTACATGGGAATCCGCAGAGTTCCCCTTTTACATGGGAATCCGCAGAGTTCCCCTTTTACATGGGAATCCGCAGAGTTCCCCTTTTACATGGGAATCCGCAGAGTTCCCCTTTTACATGGGAATCCGCAGAGTTCCCCTTTTACATGGGAATCCGCAGAGTTCCCCTTTTACATGGGAATCCGCAGAGTTCCCCTTTTACATGGGAATCCGCAGAGTTCCCCTTTTACATGGGAATCCGCAGAGTTCCCCTTTTACATGGGAATCCGCAGAGTTCCCCTTTTACATGGGAATCCGCAGAGTTCCCCTTTTACATGGGAATCCGCAGAGTTCCCCTTTTACATGGGAATCCGCAGAGTTCCCCTTTTACATGGGAATCCCGCAGAGTTCCCCTTTTACATGGGAATCCGCAGAGTTCCCCTTTTACATGGGAATCCGCAGAGTTCCCCTTTTACATGGGAATCCGCAGAGTTCCCCTTTTACATGGGAATCCGCAGAGTTCCCCTTTTACATGGGAATCCGCAGAGTTCCCCTTTTACATGGGAATCCGCAGAGTTCCCCTTTTACATGGGAATCCGCAGAGTTCCCCTTTTACATGGGAATCCGCAGAGTTCCCCTTTTACATGGGAATCCGCAGAGTTCCCCTTTTACATGGGAATCCGCAGAGTTCCCCTTTTACATGGGAATCCGCAGAGTTCCCCTTTTACATGGAATCCGCAGAGTTCCCCTTTTACATGGGAATCCGCAGAGTTCCCCTTTTACATGGGAATCCGCAGAGTTCCCCCTTTTACATGGGAATCCGCAGAGTTCCCCTTTTACATGGGAATCCGCAGAGTTCCCCTTTTACATGGGAATCCGCAGAGTTCCCCTTTTACATGGGAATCCGCAGAGTTCCCCTTTTACATGGGAATCCGCAGAGTTCCCCTTTTACATGGGAATCCGGCAGAGTTCCCCTTTTACATGGGAATCCGCAGAGTTCCCCTTTTACTTGGGAATCCGCAG